>APFE030028247.1:108745-256622 GCA_000404065.3 Pinus taeda | reverse complement strand
GTATTAACTTTGAGTCATTCGTCACCAAGCCATCTGTTGTGTCGTTATGTGTTCAAGAGGTCTGCAAACAAAACATTAAATTGCAAAATACCTGTCATCCATTTTGACCATCCCTAAGTCAGTCCTTACAGCAACATTTCTTCAACTTGAACTATGATTTCGTGTTGTTGGCTTGCCTGCGACAGGCCGCTTTCTATCGACATCAGCACATTATCTAGAGAGATGACTTAGAAATCATCAGTACCTTGGAGTCTGCATGCATCAATGGCAGGTTTCTCGCCTTCGACGTCAGTTTTCATCATTGACTTGAGATCGAAGGATTCCATGAAATGTTCGACATCGACTCATTCATTCACATCTCATGGATTGTGCTGGGTACTTTGAGAACCATTGACATTACTGGTGGTCTCTCTCACGCTTGTTAACAGTTTACATCATTGACTAGTAATCAAGTAGTTTCTACCATGTTCGACATCAACTCATTTATTCGCATGGCTAGAATCGTACGATTCGGGAAGTAGATATGAAGACCCTGGATCTAGTTTCCACCATCCAGGTTGCGAGGAGTTTTGTATTCATTATGTTGTAGACCAATTATAAACAGATGGCTGCATCCATACTGTGTCTACACGAGTCTATGATTATGATGTATTATGAAATCATTCCTGTATCAGAATAGTTAGTCTGTTAGTTAAAGTTTTGATCTGAGTATGGGAATGCCTACCTCAGCGATGATATAATCTTATACATGTATTTTGTGTTTAAAATTGCAGGTTCTGACCAGGCTCTCCACGAGATAATCCTTGAAATGATAAAGTACTTCACCCTTCCTAGATGATATAAAACCCTTATCTATTACAGGCTTCGCACTTTAAGGGGCAATCTGTTACACTAAAATTTGTCACCATGACTATCTGCAGTTAATATGGCTCCATCAATAGTCATATTATCCTCCTTGTCAAGCCTTATACCTCTGCTCTCCATGTCAAACTTCAAAAAAGAGAGAAAGTCATTAAAAATCATGTTATCTCTGGGTACGCAGGTTCTCTCTATCTTGCCTGCGTGTACGCATCCCAAGCTCATTGTACTTGTGTACTTGTACGCTCTGTAAGTCAAGGGATGGGTGCGTACCCCTGTAAAGGTCAAAAGGCGCGAGTTTCATCTTAAAAAAGTTACTTGTGGTCACTTCTAGAGCCTTCTAGAAGAGTGTTTGACGTGTATTGAGCGCCTCCAGATGGTTCATGCATCCCTATGATAGAGGAACTTATCCCATCAAGAGAGGAGCTACCCCATCCAAAAGAGGGAGTATCCCATTGATGTTGGAACTGAATAACTTCCTCTAGAACACTATAAATACAGGCATTGGGCCAAGGGAGGGGAGGTTGAAAGCTGAACATTCCAAAGGGTAGATGCTGCTGGAATTAGGACTTCCATTGTAAGCTTGTGAGGAGAGATTACCATCCTTTCTTGTTTCATTTGGAAGTGGGTGAGCTTGTCAAAGTAGAGGAAAACTCTTGCTGGACCCTGGGAGGAACTTGCACAACACCAAGGCTCAGGTTGTAATGGTTTCTTTTTTGTTTCCTTAATACAAATAAGTCCATTCTTCTCAATGATTTGTTGTTAATGAATTGTTTCATATACTCCTTGGTCTATATGTTGAATATGCTTTGTTTTATGGAATATTCAGGTGTTATGTAATCGTTTGATTGTTAGTGTATGCAGGTTTCAAAAGTGAAGGAGGAGCTCATCTGGATCGACGAGACTGGACTACTGCAACAAGCGTTGGACTTGAGGTAGGATCGAAAAACACTTGGTTTCTCATAGAATAATGTATGTTTAGAGAAGGATTGCTCTTAATTGTCTTGTTTGTCACTAGAGAGTCTTAGACTCTTAGGGAGGTTAGTTTTGTCAGCAAAAATAACTCTTTCCGCATGACACCAAGAAAAATATCTTTGCATTTTTCGAGGGTAATCTCTTGCACCACATTATTTCTAAGAGTGGGATTAAGGTATAGCTAGATAGGGTTAGAAAATCACGCAGATTCCCTTCCATATGAATAAAAAGGTTATGCAGTACTTCTTGGGTAAAATCAATTTCCTCCACAAGTTCATCTCTGACTATGCTCATATTGTCAAGGCAATACAAGATATGGTGAAGAAGGATGCAATTCATAAATAGTATAAAAGGGAAAAGGATGTGTTATCCCATATGTAGGCTATAGCAAAAGCAGTCACATTGTACAACCCAGATTTCAATAAAAAATTCTTGCTCTACACTTTTTCTTCTGACACTTCTTTCACTGCTCTACTCACTTAGAAGGATGAACTAAACAATGAGATGCATATCTCCTTCATGAGAACAAGTTTTCAAGGACCAGAGCTTAACTATTAGGAAATTAGATATTATAGAGCAATGGAACACATAAAATATTGCAGAAATATAAACATAGAAAATGTATAAAACAAGAGAGACACAGATATATGTGGTTCACCCAATTTGGGCTATGTCCATAGAGAAATAGCATGTCCTTCCTTTTATATTATCCAACAAATTGAAAAGATACAACCTACAATAGATCCAATGTAATTCCCTCTTCACTCTCAATCTCCTCTCTCTTTCTCACTCAAAATACAGATCTTCATAGACGTAATACAATTCCCTCATCTATAGTGAGGGGGTTCCTTCTAGGGCTAAAAACCCTAAATTAAACATAACATCTATCGTCAGATATCCGCCTAATGAACGATCTAGATTGACTATGAAATTACAACATTTTACAAGGAAACATCGCCCCCCTAGACCCCTCACAGCGTATATTTTAAAGGAGGCATTTTTGCCCCATTACGAATTGGGGTCCAATGCAGCAATACCTTTGAATACAAAAGATAATCAGGCTCCATACCCAACAATCTCCAACTTGGAGATTGATTATAGAAACTCCACCATTTCTTCATTTGTTGGACAATGGCTCCACTATGGACCTGGCCATTTCTCATCTTCTTAATCATACTTGAAGACCAATTGAAGCTGAGCAGACTCTCAGTTTCTCACTGGTTACAACTTTTGTTAACTTATCTGCAGGATTATGGCTAGTGTGTATCTTTTCCATATTCAACTGTCCATCTTCCAATGCTGATCGTATGAAATAGTACTTGAGATATATATGTTTAGTCTTGGAATGAAATATAGAGTTGTTTTCAAGATGTATGGCACTCTGGCTGTCACTATATAACCTACTCAACTCCTGCTTCTTACCCAATTCATCTATAAACCTTTGTAACCAAATCATTTCTTTATGAGCCTCTGTAGTAGCAACATACTCTACTTCTATTGTTGAGAGTGCAACAAAAATTTGCAGTTTTGAGACCCAACTGACAGTTGTTTCACCTACAGTAAACACATACCCTATGGTGCTCCTCCTTTTATCTCTATCACCCACCATATCTATATCAACATATCCCTTTAGAGTAATGTTTGAACCACCAAATCATAATGCTTTATTTGTGGTACCTCTCAAATACATGAGAATCCACTTTATTGCCATCCAATGTCTTCTTCCTGGATTGTTCATGTACCTGCTTACTGCTAGGGCCTGGATCTACCTCAGGATGAAGGAAGGTAGGTCTAGGGTAACATCAAACCACACTTAACCTGGTAGCTAGCCCTACCAGGTCAGGAGAGGGCTCTCTCCTTGTCAGTCTCAATTAGGATATTGGCAATTAGGGCTTGAGATGACTAAATTTAATGTAGATTTTAGGCTAGGTATAGTAGCTTAGGGTTGTTGGTGTGATTTTAGGTTTCGGTTGCTGGATCAATTAGAGAAGGCAGATTGGGTCCGGGAAATCAACTCAGGGATACAGTCATGTTCTATGGGGAATGGTAGACAAGGGTTAATGTACTAGAAATGGATTGAGATGGTATATTAAGATAGTTGAGAAGTTGAGAAGGGCATAATAAACTACGAATCCTTTTCAAACAATTGAAAACATTGAAAGCCAAATGCATTCCCAAGACAAAGCACAACAGTGTATTTTCTCCGTTCACCTTGATTCATTTAGTTTAGAATAGAAATATGGATTTGGATACATATAAAACATAAGAAAAACTCATTACAAAGAAGAAACAATACATAAACTCACTGTCACAAGAATCCCACAAAAATAGCTGTGAAACCTGGATCTATTCCTTGCCAAATTGCTAATACAAATGTTCAATGAGTGCCGCCACTTCTACCAAAGTCCAACCTTTACAAATTACTAACAAATTACATAATATAGACAAGAAAACCACTCATGCTATCTATCAGGGTTGAATCCATGAGAAAAGGGGTGGTTTCAACCATATCTAAACTAGGAACACAAAAGTAGGTAGTGGAACAACTTGCCTCTAAAACTTAGGGAACCAATTCATTACAGCTCAAAACCTCTTGTAATTTGATGTATCTACCCTAAGAGGTGATTTTCATCTATACTTACAACAAATACATCATTTACCATGCATACGTTTACCTGAACAAGAAGAAAAGTCAACCACTGAAGAAACTAGCGAAATTTTGAGTTTTAGGCAAAATTGACAAAATCTACCTGATGCGCATCACTGCTTCAAGACTACTTTTGGAGGTCTTCCACTTCACCAAATCAGGACCAAGATAGCTTGTTGGAAAGCTCTGCCTATCTAGTTTCTGGAACATTTTGGATTTCCTGATTTGGAATTGATTTGCCCCTTAAAACATCATTTATTACAAGACTTCTTTCTGTGGGTCCAAAAAGTGGCAGAGAGGGCACTTTTTGAGTGTTTTTTCCCTTTTGGTGGCCAAGATCTTCTCCAAAATTGATGAAACTTTCTGGGCTTGCTTATTTTTGGATGATGAATCCATATATATATGCCACTTGTCAAAAATATGTAGCAATTCAATGCGCAGTGCCACCCAGAATTTCCTGTGCTTCTATTTTCAAACATGCAAAATGACAAAAAATTCCCAAAATTTCCTCAAATTTGGTAAGAGGCAACCTCATCAAGTGCTTTGCTGAGCTAATGAAGCTTCAACCAAGATTTTGAGCTTATCATGTTCTTTCTTGGCCCTCAAGGCTCTCCTTAACTTAGCTTTTAGCCTCTTTACCCTTGTTTTACAAATCTTGTTCTGACTTAAGTAATGATAGGCCATATGGCACAACATTTTCTTCTCTTTTTTGGCTTTCTCAAGCAACTTCTCAAGTTGAATGTTCACCATTTCGAACCATGTCTCTCAGTCGTTCTCAATTTCTTTCTCAAGCGAGGTCATCTCGATCTTTTCTTTCTTTGCCTCTCGCCTATCTTCCATAATCATCTGCAGCTCCATAATAGTTTGCTTATTTGTCAACTATTTGTTTTCCTGCTCAAGAAAGTTGATGATCCATTTGGCCCTCTCAAGGTTAAGTGATAAGGCTTGAATTTAGACCTCCTTCTCTTTGATAATCATGTCCTTGAGTCTTGAGCTTTGAGAGCCCAAATCAATAACATCCTCCTCAATCAAAATTAACTCTATCTCTTGCCCTTCAGTAGGGCTCTCCTCATGCATCTTTTGCTTCCCTTTGTCTCTGTTCTTTGATTGTTGCCCAACCTGTATATCCAGAGAAGAAGGCAAAGCCCCTTCCACCCCTTGTGGAGATAGCATTTGCCTATGGTCTAGTGAAGAAAACGACACCCCTTCCATCCCTTATGGAGATAGTACTCTCTTGGCAACTGCAAAGAGCATCCTAGTGCCTCTTTCATGGGTGAAAAACATAGGAACCTCCTCTATTTTATTCTCAAGCTCCTTTTGTTGCTCGGAAGGTTCGCGTTCCTCTTGGGGATCTAAAAATATTTGATGCCCCTTGAAGCACTCATGGATAATGAAAGTTTCCCATGGCATTCCAAACTGAGTGAGCTGATGCAAAACAATAATTTTGACGATAGAAAAATGATAAATTCTATTGAGTTGCCATGGGTATGGTTTTCTCTTTGCAATTACTGTCATCCTCTCTATGTTTTTGCATATAAAATAAGGGATGCTCATCATTCTGACCCTGGTGAAGTGAATGAGCAATCTTATGTGGTAGGCATAAAGTTTGGAGAACCTACCCTCACATGTAAAGTATTTGATGTTAAGTTTCATGAGTGGAACATACTGGTCCTCCAGGAATTTAAAAGGAAACACCCTGCTGAGTTTGCCATGGTACTTGGCCTTGATATAAGGCTCATAATGCTGCTTACTAATATTTTTCCTTTTGGTACACTTTTCCCCTACATCTAGAATTCTTGTGGCCTTTGTAATGATAGTTGGTGAAAGAGTGAAGTTTACCCCAACAAGATGTACCATATTCTTATCCATGTTTATCACAAACTTCCTTGCTAACTTGTGGTGGAATTTGACCCTCTCAACCATTTCACAAAACTCAAAACAGGACTAATATCTAAAACATATGGTGGCTAATGGGAAAGCAAGGAGTTCACTCATGCTAATAGGTTCCTCCCTGATGATTTTCCCACCTTTGTGAGGCTTCTTGGACTGCACATTTCTTTCTCTTGAGCTATCACTAAATGTGTCCTCTTCAAAATATGATTCATCTCCTCCTTCCATGCTTGTCTCTATGAGATATTAGGGTGATGATATGGAGAATAATGGATAATAGGTGGGAACAAAAAGGTGAGTATGAAGATATTTTGTAAATGGAACAATAGTAATGAGATGAGGTAGGGGAATGAAGGGAAAGATTTGGGGAACTAGGGTTTTGATGTATGAGGGACTTAGGGTTTGATAAAAGGGATTAGTTTCTTAGGTAAAATAAGGAAAGGGAAAATGAATCAAGGGGTACTTTTGCAATGAAGTTGGGAAAAGGGATAAGGGACTGTGGTTTTGCAATGAAGTGAAATAGAGTACGGAGGCAAGCTAGGGTTTGACCTCTAAGAATAAAAAATCATGAACCAAACATGGAAAAACTTATTTAAGCTTAGGATATATGAACACTCACTTGTTAGGAGGTGAATGTAGCAAAAGAATTGATATATGATGATTTTGGGTGAATTGGAACCTTGGAAGCTTAATGTGCAGCACGTTGAACCCAGTGCGCAATGCCTCCCTGATGTGCAGTGCCAATGTATTTTTACACAGGGAAAAGCTACCTGATGCGCAACACCCCTCTGATGCACAGTGCTGACCCTCTGATGCACAACACCAGGTAGGTTTGCTGCAAATTTTGCATTTTCTTCCTCCTTTGCTCAATCTTCCTTCAAAACACGATTTTAGCTCTCAACTTGACTTTTTGCACAATAGAATGGCTTGCTATCATGAATTTTCTTTATATACCATACACTTTAATTTTTTTTCATTTCCAAACTACTTTTCTAAAGTCTTAGTCACTTTTTCAAAAACTCTGTTTTTCAATTTGAAGCTTGACCCCTTTTCTTAGCAATTTTATGGACTAATGTCTTGATACTTTTGCTTTTGTAGTGGTAGGAATTAGCATGGTGACCAGGAATAGCTATTGAGTGCTTGTTACATATAGAAACATTTAAATTGCATGAAATTTTACAAAAATGGAACAATACTCTGTTTTCACCTCAAAATAGAGATTTGAGGTGAAAAAGATTTATTAAGCATATTAGAAGTAAACTTATGACTTTGTGAACCTTCATGTGCCTGCTAACCTCTTTATTTGAGCATGATTGACAAACCCTAAGACCTAATGGGACTAAACCCTAGGACTACATGAAATGAAACTAGATGACTGTGAATGACTAAAAAAAATGTGTAAACAGTTCAGCAGGTGGATGTCATGAGGGAAACTGACTTGAAACCACTACCATCAATTGATCCATGACCTAATGGAATGTAGCGAATCGAATGAGACACCTAATATGCATGCAAAAGAGCAATTTGATCACCGATGGAAGTGTGAAGACACTGACACTAACATTGGCTCCAATGGGGATGGTAGCTCCTAGGAGGTGCCAAGAACCACAAATTTTTGGAAAAGAAAACAAGTGCCTTCATCCATTGGGAAATATGGAGTCAATAACTTCAAAACACCAACAAAAAAAACACCTTGACTCATGACTCATAGCTAAACCGACTCAATTGAGACTAACACAAACAACTGACACTAAATACTCAAAAACTGAAGCTAGACATTTAGCTTTATAGCCTTCACTTCGGGCCCCAAGCTAAATGAATGGTGATAGTGCACACTTTGCAATGAAAGGAACAAAATGGTATGTACAATGACAAATGTGATAGCAGAAAACTCCTTAGAGATAGTACCGTTTCAAAAGCCAACCATTTATTGGTCCTCCTAGACAATCTTCCCCGTTCATTTCTTTGAGTAGAAAAGCATTTTGCCCTCTATATGCAGCAATTATGTATGGTCCCTTCCATAAGTTCTCAAACTTGCCATGCTTTCCTTTATCCTCATTTCTAGCATCCCACTGTAACACTATGTCTTTAATCTAAAATTTGTTCGCCTTTGCCTTCCGATCCTAAATCTTTTTAATTCTCTCCTGCAACCTAAAGGTATTCTGAAAAAATTCCTCTCTCATCTGCTGTAAATGGATCATTTGACTTATTCTCCACTAAAAACGATCTTCCTCACTGCCAGATTCCAGTAGAAATTTTACAACCGGGACTGCAAGAGATGATGGGAATACCGTGTCAATACCGTATACAATTTCGAACAGAGACATTCCTATTGACCTTTTTTTGCTCACCCTATCAGCCCATAGTGCGTTAACCAATTTTTTATGCTAGCTCTTCTTATTGGTTTCCAACAGATTTTTAATGATGTTGACCAATGACTTGTTTGAGAATTCGGCCAATCTGTTACCTTGTGGATAATATGCAGTAGAATGTCCTAAGGTAATTTCGTATTTGCTACAAAAGTCAATCATCTTTTTGGACTTGAAAGCGGATGCGTTATATATAATAAGTTAGTTAGGATAGCCAAAATGTGACAAACTATTTGTTTCAAGAAATTAAATTATTACCGAGTCTGTCCCTTGCTGAGTGGGGATTGCCTCAATCCACTTTGTGAAATAATCCGTCATTGTCAAAATCCACTTATGCTGAGCTGAAGATGTGGGATGGATCTCGCCAATAAAATATAGGCCCCATTGTTGAAATGGTGCACTAACTTCAACTAGCTTGAGAGGTAGAGGCTGCAACTTCCTTCTTCCCTGAAAAATCTAGCATTCATGACAGCTTGTGATAGTTTTGTAAACATCGGCAAGGAAGGTAGGCCAGTAGTAACCTACTCTCAAAATTTTGTTAGCCATCATCTTCCAAAATAAGTGACCTCCACAACATCCCTTATAAAAATCACTCATAACCTGTTGGGCTTCATCTTCAGTTAAGCAATTCAGAAAAATGCCTCTAAGATCCTTCTAATAAAGTGCATTGTTCAGAATGGAAAATCTAGCAGCCTTAAGTTTTAGAGTTCTCCCTTTATTTTTAGCCATCCCTGGTGGTGGAGAAAGATGCTGAAGCATGTACACAATATTTGAATACTAAGGAGATTGGAGAAAAATTTCTGATACCCGAATCAACGAACTATCTTCTTCTTCTTTAGACATGGCTGCAATAAGATTTATATCCAATGCATGTAGATTGGATTCTTCCATTAACTTTGCTAGACCCTGCCCCTTGATTAGCTTTGTAGGCTTTATCTCCAAGTCATATTCTAGCAATGTTGCGATCCATTTTCCCCGTCTTCCTTCCAGATCTATTTGTACCAAAACATCTTTACCTGCTGCGTTAGGGATGTAACCAAGGATATGAGAGTGCAAAATATATACCCGGAAGTCTTTCAAAGCTTTAAATAAGGCAAGAGCTTGCTTCTCAATGATGTTGTATTTCAAAGCTACATCCCTAATTGTCCTACTGAAAAATGCAATTGGCTTTTCTATCTAATCTCTTTTCTGCATTAGAACTGCTACCGTAGTATGTTTAGAAGTGAATGAAAATAATATGAAATCCTGTGAAAAATCCAAACTGACCAAAATCAGGGGTAAAGATGGAGCCAAATTTACTAGGTTAAAATACTTCATAATGTCCTCAGTCCACTTGACCACACTATCCTTCTTCAACATATTAGTAATTTCCCTCAAGTGTTCAACTAGATTAGGCACAAAACGTTGCAAGAAATTCATCTTACTGTTAAATGCTTGGATCTCTTTCTTATTATGAGGAAAATTTATCTTTTGTATAGCTTCCACCCTTGCAGGATCGATGCAGATTCCTTCCTTTGATATTATGTGACCGAGTAGCTTCCCTTCATCCATGGAAAAAAGGCTCTTTTTGGGATTGAGTGATATTCCATATTTTCTGCAACGCTGAAAAGCAATTTTTAGATGGTAAAGATGCTCTTCATCTGAATTTGAAAAGACAGTCAAATCATCAAGATATACTATTAAAAACACATCTTTTTCATTTGTGAAGGCAATGTCCATGGCACGCTGAAATGTTGCTCCAACATTCTTTAAACCAAACAACATCTTGGCATAGTGGAATGTTCCCCAAGGAACGGTGAATGCTATCTTGTCCATGTCATCTTCATGCACAAAAATTTGATTGTAGCTTGAATATCCATCGAGCAGTGACATACAAGATGCTCCAACTACCCTCTAGAGAATGTGGTCCATTTTAGGCAGCGGGTAATTATCCTTTAATGACACCTTATTCAAATTTCTGAAATCTATGCACAATCTGATCTCACATGTCTTCTTCCTCACAGGAACCAGATTCGAGATCTAATCTGAAAATCTGATTGGAGTGATTATACCAGCCTTGTACAATCGATTTATCTCTTTTTCTATTGACGACAATGATTTCGGGTTTGTCCTTCTCAACTTTTGGCAAAACGACTTCCGATTTGGCTTAATAGGAATTATGTGTTGAATTATACTTTTGTCATACTCCTTTAAATCTGTATAGTCCCAAGAAAATACATCAAAAACTGAAGATAGTAAGCTAATGTATTTAGCTTTTACCTGAGGAGGTAATGCCTTCAATAACTTCACCATCTTTGGATTCTCGGCTGTTCCAATATTTACATCTTCAACATCCTTCTCGGTCAGCACTAAGCTTGGCTTTCGGGCTACATCGGCTTGATCAAATAATTCCTCTAAAGGTATAAGACTCTTAGGGATGACATTATCTTTCAATTGTAAGACTTCCATCTGATTTACCTCTATTTCTATTTCACCATCATCTCACTCAACATCTATATAGGTGTCTTTATACTTGCCTTCATTTTGCAGAAAATCATCAATTTCTTTGTTATCCTAAAACACCTGCCAATATCTCAGATTATCAGGAATAGTTGGGTGATGCTTCACATGAATTTCAAAATTATTGTTTGAATTCATTGGGATATTCAAATTACTTGTAGCCATAGCAAGAGAATTTGCAATAACATTTTGTGTACGAGGGACACATGTCAAGGTATAATCTGGAAACATTTTCAAAATATCTAAAACTACATTACGGTAAGCCCTCATTCACAGATGTTTGGCTTGGTATTCACCCTTGGCCTGTTTGATTACTAAATTTGAGTCTCCATAAATTGAAATTCTCTTTGCATTCAACTACTTGAGTATCTTCAACCCTGCAATCAGTGCCTCATACTTAGCTTCATTGTTAGAACAATTGAAAGTCAATTTATATGAACAAATTCTTACATTTCTTGGGATTTTATTTGGTAGGAAAACAGGGCTGCGTACCCGAATCCCAATACCTACACCATCCTTACCTACTACTCCGTCGAAATCCATAATCCATAAACCGGCTTCTTCCTCCATGTGCTGGAATTATGTCTGCTCTTCTACCTTTGGCTGTTGTCCATCAATTTTCTGTTGTTTCTGGAACATAGACTGCTCAATGATACTTGCAAGCTTTTGTCTCTCTTGATCAAGTACTGCCCTGAAATTTCTTGTTATCTTTGGAACATCTTCCACTTCAACTAAATGGATATTTACATCATTAAAACCACTATCTGAATAAAGAATATAAGATTCTAAATCTGTATGTACTGAGTTAATTGGATGATTCAAATGTTTCTCCTTGCTTGTGATCATATACTTCATCTTACTCTCCCTATGTAATTTTCTCAGCTGACCAAACACGGGAATAGTGGCATAGGAGAAGTCTAATTGCAATGTCCCTTTCAGTTTTGCACCCCACGGCCTAGATTAAAGCATGCCAAATCTAGGGGGAATATCTGCCACAACTACATCCATGAGAACATTCTTTGCTGGAATCTAATCTATAGTCACAACCAAATCCTTAATGAGACCAATACATTTGGACCTACCGGAATCAAAAGAATAAAGATCATGATATTTACAAGTGATGTCGAGACCCAATTTTTCCATAGTTGCCTTTGGCATGAGATTGTGGGATGCTCCTGAATCAAACATGGCATTGTGCAAGACATACTCATGCAATATAAGGCTGATGTAAAATGGAGGTACTTCACTATCCTCATATTGGCCTTCTAATGTAGGACCAAAAGTAAGCTCAAGTTGGTCATCCTCCACATTAACCATATCAGGCAGGGGATCTACATTCAAAATCTTTGACACTCGACTCTTATAACTACTATTCTTCATTAATTCTATCAGTGGTATCAACACTTTTAAC
This sequence comes from Pinus taeda, assembly GCA_000404065.3. Classification (NCBI taxonomy): domain Eukaryota; kingdom Viridiplantae; phylum Streptophyta; class Pinopsida; order Pinales; family Pinaceae; genus Pinus; species Pinus taeda. The sequence continues at coordinate 243,973 of APFE030028247.1, read as the reverse complement.
TTAGCAATATCATTCTCTAAGCTAAAGGTTGTAATTTTATCTACATCTTTGACCAGAGAATCCTTCTTTCAAGGCCTTTCCTTTGTTGTACTTGGCTGATTTGTCTTCTCATTTGTAGTTTATAATTTGATGGAAGTAGGATCTACTGGCTCCTTTCCTTTTTTCTGAACATTTGAAGAATTGTTCTTAGGATGTGGTGCTTCCTTTCGCTTTTGGACCGGATTGACTGGGACATCCCTACTCCTGAGTGAATACTATCTTTGTTACGCTGTCAGTGCATTCATATATCCCCTCTGATGTTCATCTGATTCTTCTTCCAGGATTGTTTCTTTGGCTAGTATAAAATCCTCATCTTTCTGTACAACCAGGATCTCTGAATATTCCCCATCCTCTGTGATATAGATAGGCAAACCATCTGCTGTAAAAAAGTTACTTTCCTCTCCTATTATATCTTCATCATCCTCTGACTCTGGGCCATGCACATAATTCTGCTATAGAGGTATTTTGACTTCTTGCTGTGTTGATTGATCTTGTGCTCTTTGCTCCCGCTACTTGATCCTGAACTGTGGTTGCTGCTGACCGCGAAAATTTGGGTTTCTGATTGGTGTCTCGGGCTTATCTACAATTGTCAATCTATCAAATATTTTCTCAATTTTACGAAGCAAATAATTAGCCTTTACATTTGAGAAAGAAGCCTCTTCCTTTATGGTCACTTTTTTCTCAGTCTTCATCCTAACTCTTTTAGGTAGCAGATTTGCCTCCACACTCATTGCATTTTTCTGCATATCCTCCAATGTAGCAGGATCTCGTTCTCTCAATTGGTATGCCATGTCGGGATCAAAACCATCAGGAAATTTTATCAAATCCAAACCCATCGGTGGCTTGATATCAACTAGAATAGCATTATAGACAGTATTGAATCTCATACAATAATCCTGAACACTTTTACCAGCATTCCTCTTTATATTTTTGTACTCAGAAAGAATTTGGAGTGGATTTTTCTTTACCTCCCAATGATCCAAGAATTTTCTGTGGAGAACCGGCAAAGTATTGATAGTCCCCATGGGTAGTGCTCTGAACCACTTCCGAACCTCGCCTCCAAAAATTTGCACAAATAATTGCATGGTCACATTCTCTTCATCTCTCTCATGAAGATCAAAGAAGTCATTCATCATGTCAACATGCTGCTACACTGTGATACCTTGAGTAGCATCAAAAAATGGTCTCTTACTTTGGTAATCAGCAGGCATAGTATACAAGTTCTGTGGCAAAACGAGAGGTACATATCTGGCCGCCATTACTCGAGGTGGATTGGAAACTGGCCTTGGGGAAACAGGAGGATTTATAACAACAAGGGCAGTCGATGTGATGGGTGTTTGAGGGGTTGAAGGAGGAGTAGAGGTGACAAATCTCTGATTAGATATGCTAGGTTGAACATGAAGGGTAGGGATAAACTAAGGTTGAGAATGAACCTCAGAACTAGATCAGAAAGTGGATGGACCAAGAGTAGAAAATGTTGATTCTAGAGCTCAGGGATATTGGTAGCTACAATGGATGATTGAAGAGAATTTAAGATATAATCATCAATTGATATATTCGCCCTTTCGATTTCAAGGTCTTCAACAAATTGTGGATTTAAAACAGTATCATCAATCACACTTTCAGATTTGGTTTCAAACAAAGAAAGATCATAATGTTCATCAAAAGGGAGATCTTCAAGATATTAAAGCTTGACTGGGCAGGAATGAGATCTAAAAACCAGTCTAGGACTCAATGAACTTTCTTGCCTGAGTATTCTTGGAATGAAATTAGGATTTTCAAACACAGGAGGAGGATCAAGATTAGGATTAGCCCTCGTATATCTTCTTGAAGACAGTGTGTTTGACTTTTCCCCAAAATCCAAATGGACATTACAATTTTTTCAACCTAATAAATTCTAAACCTATCATCCAAAAGTCCATAATTTTGTTTTAAAAGTATTGGGGTAATATATTTCAGTTCTTCCCCAGTATGGTCACCACTAAGTTAGGGCTTGGATCTACCTCAGGCTAAAGGAAGGCAGGTCTAGGATAACATCAAACCACACTTAACCTGGTAGCTAGCCCTACCAGGTCGGGAGAGGGCTCTCTCCTTGTCAATCTCAATTAGGATATTGGCAATTAGGGCTTGACTAAATTTAATGTAGATTTTAGGCTAGGTATAGTAGCTCAGGGTTTCTGGTCTGATTTTAGGTTTTGGTTGCTAGATCAATTGGAGAAGGTAGATTGGGTTAGGGAAATCAACTCGGGGATACAATCATGTTCTGTGGGGCAAGGTAGACAACGGTTTATGTACTAGAAATGGATTGAGATGGTAGATGAAGACCACTGAGGAGTTGAGAAGGGCATAATAAACTATGAATCCTTTTCAAATAGTTGAAAACATTGAAAACCAAATGCATTCCCAAGACAAAGCACAACAATGTACTTTGTCCATTCACCTTGATTCATTTAGTTTTAGAAGAGAAAGATGGATTTGGATACATATAAAACATAAGAAAAACTCATTACATGGAAGAAATAATACATAAACTCATTGTCACAAGAATCCCACAAAAATAGCTGTGAAACCTGGTTTTATTTCGTGCCAAACTACTGATACAAATGTTCAATGAGTGCTACCAATTCTACCAAAGTCCAACCTTTACAAATGACTAAGAAAATACATAATATAGACAAGGAAACCACTCATGCTAGCTATTAGGGTCGAATCCATGAGAAAAGGGGTGGTTTCAGCCATATCTAAACTAGGAACACAAAAGTAGGCAGTGGAACGGCTTGCCTCTAAAACTTAGGGAACCAATTCATTATAGCTCAAAACCACTTGGAATTTGATGTATCTATCCTATGAGGTGATTTTCATCTATACTTACATAAAATACATCATTTACCATGCATACATTTACCTAAACAAGAAGAAACGTTAACCACTAAATAAACTAGGCGAAATTTTGAGTTTTAGGCAAAATTGACAAAATCTACCTGATGCGCAGCGCCTTGAGCCTGATGCGCAACACCGCTTCAAGACTTCTTTTGGAGGCCTTCCACTTCACCAAAACAGTCCCAAGATAGTTTGTTGGAAATCTCTTGCTACCTAGTTTCTGGAACATTTTTAATTTCCTGATTTGGAGTTGATTTGCCCCTTCAAAAATCATTTCTCCCAAGATGGCTTCCTGTGGGTCCAAAAAGTGGCAGAGAGGGCATTTTTTGAGTGTTTTTTGCCCTTTTGGTGGCCAAGATATTCTCCAAAATTGATGAAACTTTATGGGTTTATTACTTTTTGATGATGAATCCAAATCTATCGGCTAGAATTTCCTGTGTTTCTATTTTCAAAAATGCAAAATGACTAAAAGTTTCCATAATTTCCTCAAATTTGGTAAGAGGCAACCTCATTAAGTGCTTTTGTAAGCTAATAAATCTTCAGCCAATATTTTGAGTTTATCATGTTCTTTCTTGGCCCTCAAGGCTCTCCTTAACTTAGCTTTTAGCCTATTTACCCCTATTTTGCAAATCTTGTTCTGAGTTAAGTAATGAGAGGCCATATGGCGCAACATTTTCTTCTCTTTGTTGGCTTTCTCAAGAAACTTCTCAAGGTGAATGTTCACCCTTTCCAACCATGTCTCTCAGTCATTCTCAATTTCTTGCTCAAGAGAGGTCATCTCGGTCTTTGCTTTCTTTGCCTCTTGCCTATCTTCCCTAATCATCTGCAGCTCCATAATAGTTTACTTATCTGTCAACTATTTGTTTTCCTGCTCAAGAAATTTGATGATCCATTTAGCCCTCTCAAGGTTAAGTGATAAGGCTTGAATTTTAGCCTCCTTCTCTTTGATAATCATGTCCTTCAGTCTTGAGCTTTGAGAGCCCAAATCAAGAAAATCCTCCTCAATCAAAATAAACTCCTTGTCTTGCCCTTTAGTAGGGTTCTCCTCATGCATATTTTGCTTCCCTTTATCTCTGCTCTTTGATTGTTGGCCAACCTGTATAGCTAGAGAAGAAGGAAAAGCCCCTTCTACCCCCGGTGGAGATAGCATTTTCCTATGGTCTAGTGAAGAAAACGAGACCCTTTCCACCCATTGTGGAGATAGTACTCGCTTTGCCGCTGCAAAGAGCATCCTAGTACCTCTTTCATAGGTGACAAACATAGGAACCTCTTCTGTTTTATTCTCAGGCTCCTTTTGTTTCTCGGAAGGTTCACCTTCCTCTTGGGGATCTGAAAATATTTGAGGCCCCTTGAAGCACTCATGGGTAATGAAAGTTTCCCATGGCATTCCAAACTGAGTGAGCTGATGCAAAACAATAATTTCAATGACAGAAAAATGATAAATGCTATTGAGTTTTTATGGATATGGTTTTCGCTTTATTACTATCATCCTCTCTATGTTTTTGCATATAAAACAAGGTATGCTCATCATTCTAACCCTGGTGAAGTGCATGAGCAATCTGATGTGGTAGGCATAAAGTCTGGAGAACCTACCCTCACATGTAAAGTATTTGATGATAAGTTTCATGAGTGGAACATATCGGTCCTCCAGGAATTTAAAAGGAAACACCCTGCTGAGTTTTCCATGGTACTTGACCTTGATATAAGGCTCATAATGCTTCTTACTAATATTTTTCCTTTTGTTCCACTTTTGCCCTACATCTAGAATTCTTGTGGCCTCTGCAATGATAGTTGGTGAAAGAGTGAAGTTTACCCCAGCAAGATGTACCATATTGTTATCCATGTTTAGCACAAATTACCTTGCTAACTCATGCTGGAATTTGACCCTCTCAACCATTTCACAAAACCTGAAACAGGACTAATATCTTAAACATGTTGTGGCTAGTGGGCAAGAAAGGAGTTCACTCATGCTGATAGGTTCCTCCCTGATTATTTTTCCACATTTTTGAGGCTTCCTGGACTGCACATTTCTTTCTCTTGAGCTATCACTAAGTGTGTCCTCTTCAAAATCTAATTTACTACCTCCTTCCATGCATGTCTCCATGAGATATTAGGGTGATGACATGGAGAATAATGGATAATAGGTGGGAACAAAAAGGTGAGTATGAAGAGATTTTGTAAATGGAACAATAGTAATGAGATGAGGTAGGGGAATGAAGGGAAAGATTTTGGGAAACTAGGGTTTTGATGTATGAGGGACTTAGGGTTTGATAAAGGGGATTAGTTTCTTAAGGAAAATAGGGAAAGGGAAAATGAATCAAGGGGTAGTTTTGCAATGAACTTGGGAAAAGGGACAAGGGATTGTGGTTTTGCAATGATGTGAAGGTTTTGCAATGATGTGAAATAGAGTATGGAGGCAAGCTAGGGTTTGACCTTTAAGAAGCAAAAATCATGAACCAAACATGGAAAACCCTATTTAAGCTTAGGATATATGAACACTTACTTGTTAGGAGGTGAATGTAGCAAAAGAATTGATAGAGGATGATTTTGGGTGAATTGGAACCTTGGCAGCTCAATGCGCAGCGCGCTGAACCCAATGCACAACACCTCCTTGATGCATAGCGCTAGTGTATTTTTACATAGGGAAAATTTACCTGATGCGCAGCGCCGACCCTCTGATGCACAATGCCAGGCAGGTTTGTTGCAAATTTCGGGTTTTCTTCCTCCTTTGCTCAATCTTCCTTCAAAACACGAATTTAGCTCTCAACTTGACTTTTTGCACAATGGAATGGTTTTCTATCATGAATTTTCTTTATATACCATAAAATTTAATTTTTGTTCATTTCCAACCCACTTTTCGAAAGTCGTAGTCACTTTTTCAAAAACTCTATTTTTAAGTTTGAAGCTTGACCCCTATTCTTAGCAATTTAATGGACTAATATCTTGATACTTTTGCTTTTGCAATGGCAGGAATTGGCATGGTGACCAAGAACAGTTTCTGAGTGCTTATTACATATAGAAAAATTTAAATTACATGAAATTTTAGAAAATGGAACAATACTCTATTTTCACCTCAAAATAAAGTTTTGAGGTGAAAAAGATTTATTGAGCATATCAGAAGTAAAATTATGACTTTATGAACCTGCATGTGCCTGCTAACCTCTTTATTTGAGCATTATTGACGAACCCTAAGACCTAATGGGACTAAACCCTAAGACTACATGAAATGAAACAGGATCACTGTGAATGACTAAAAAAAATGTGTAAACAGGTCAGCTAGTGGATGTCATGAGGGAAACTGACATGAAACCACTACCATCAGTTGATCCATGACCTAATGGATTGCAGTTGATTGAATGAGACACCTAATATGCATGCAAAAGTGTAATTTGATCACTAATGGAAGTGTGAAGACACTGACACTAACACTTACAACTCCCAGTGCATGTGCAATATTAGGCCTTGTGCAGATCGTTGCATACATTAAACTTCCAACTACTGATGCATATGGAACTTTAGACATATTAGCCCTTTCTTCCTCAGTCTTGGGATACATTTCCTTAGATTGAAATGGCTAGCCAAAGGTATACTAATTGGTTTTGCGTTTTGCATATTAAACATTTTCAACACCTTTTCTATGTACTCATTTTGAGAAAATGTTAATTTGCGATTCTTCCTGTCTCTAGTTATTCTCATACCAAGAATATATTTTGCAGCACCCAAATCCTTCATTGCAAATGAGTTGGCCAATTTTCTTTTGAGCAAATTTATTTCCTACATGTTATAACCTGTAACAAGCATGTCATCTACATAAAATAACAATATAATATAGCTGCCATCATTTTTCCTTTTGAGATAAACACAATGATAAGAGTGACATCTAGTATAACCTTTCTCATACATAAACTTGTCAAATTTTAGATACCACTGCCTTGGAGCCTGTTTTAAGCCATGGAAGTTCTTCTTCAACCTACACATTAGTTTCTCCTTCCCTTTTACCTCATATCCTTGTGGTTGCTACATATATATATCTTCCTCCAAATCCCCATGGAGAGAGGTTGTATTTACATCTAACTGCTCAAGATGCAAATCTTCAGCTGCTACTAGACTTAAAATAGTTTTGATTGAAGTCATTTTAACAACAAGAGAAAATATCTCATCAAAGTCTATACCCTTTTTCTGTGCAAACCCTTTCAACACAAGTCTAGCTTTATACATTTTTCTACGTCCATGTTCTTCCTTCAACTTGTAAACCCATTTATTCTACAACGTTGTTTTACTTGCAGGCAACTTGACTAAGTCCCAAGTCTAGTTATGTGCTAAGGAGTCCATATCTTCTTTCATGGCTTGCTCCAACTTCTTCCTGGTTTCTACCTACACTGCTTCTTCATAACATTCTAGTTCACCAGAATCAGTCAACAATACATAATATAATGAAGGAGAGTATCGTTTAGGGGGTCTACTTATCTTGGTAGATATTCTAATACCATTTTTAGGTGTTTGAGGTGCGTGTTGCTATTTTGATTATTGTTTTGGCTGTTGATCATTATGATTTTCAGGCACCATCACTTTTTCTGTGATCTCTTCAAGCACTATGTATTCTTTGTTTTCTTTTTCCTGTTTCTTTTCCTGCAGCTGATCCTTATACAAAACCTTTTCATTGAATATGGAATCTCTGATCCTAATTATTTTGTGTTTTCCATAATCATAAAAGCGATAACCAAAATCATTAACACCATATCCAATAAAGGTACATTTCTTTGATTTTGCCTCAATCTTTGTTCTATTTTCTTTATTACTGTGGAAAAAGGCTTCAAAACCAAAAGTCTTTAAAAGTGAGTGGTTTACCTTTTACCTGTCCATGCCTCCTTTGGAATACCACCATCCAAGGAACTTGAAGGCCATTTGTTTATTAGATAAACAATAGTATCTACAGCATCTACCCAAAATTGTAAAGGCAATCCTGCGTGCAAGCTCATGCACCTTGCACGCTCCATGATTGTCTTGTTCATCCTTTCTAACACACCATTCTCTTGTGGTGTTCCTAGAACTATCTTCTCTCTGTGAATTCCATTCTCTGAACAGTACCTATCAAACTCTTTGCTGCAATATTCACATCCATTGTCTGATCTGAGACACTTCAACCTTTTTCATATCTCATTTTCAACCAAAGCTTTCCATTTCTTGAAAGTATAAAATACATCATATTTATTTTGAATACAATAAATCCAAGTTTTTCTGGTTGCATCATCAATAAAAGTAACATAATAACGAGAACCACCAAGAGATGATACCTAAGCAGGTCCCCATACATCTGTATGCACCAGCTCTAATTTTTTGCTCTTCTTTTCTTTCTCAACTCTAAGGAATCTGACTCTCTTCTGTTTTCCATAAACACAACTCTCACAAGATTTTAAATCAACATGCTTCAAGCTTAGCAACAAATTTCTCGAGTGAAGAATCTGCATCCCCTTCTCACTCACGTGCCCAAGCCTATGATGTCGCAATGTCATATCTTCTCCCGTAGAAGTTAAAGAATTAATAAAATTAGAAATACCATTGCATAAATACAATGTACCAACCTTTTCTCCTTTTGCTATTACCAGGGATCCTTTAGTGACCTTCCAGGTTTTATGTGTAAAAGTAGTCATAGATCCTTCACCTCCCAACTGCCCTTTTGAAATAAGAATTTTCTTCAGATATGGAACACGCCGTACCTCCTTCAATAGCCATTAATTTCCATTCTATTGTTTTATGAAAATTGTACCCATTCCAATGATTTTACAGGGTTTATCATCACCCAATCGAACCTGTCCAAAATCTCCTTGAACATAATCATGAAAATGTTTCCTATCAGGTGTGGCATGGAAAGAGGCCCCTAAATCTACCACCTTGGCATCAATAATATTTTCTAAATAAAGAATCAAAGCATCTTGCAACAAATCACCTGTCACATTCGCTTCATGATTGTTTTCTTGTTGCGCCTCTCCTTCTTTTCCCTTCCGAGACTTGCAAGCTTTCTTCAGGTGTCCTTTCTTCCCACATTTCCAGCACACTATCCTCAATCTGGACTTTGGATCTGCCTTTCAATGACTTACTTTGATATCCTGAGCTCTTTCCTCTTTCCATTTTTCTTCCCCTAGTATTTGCAGTCAAAGCATTACTAGATGTCTCACCGAAGCTTTTCCGTCGCATTTCCTCGCTAAGGATTGCACTGAAAACATCATCAAACTTTAAAGTACTAAGAGATAGAGTTATTAATGGCCATAACTAAACCATTCAAACTTTTTTGAAATGAGCACAGAAATAACACAACCCTAACTTCATCATAAAAAGTTACTCCTACAGGACTTAACTGACTGGTAACTGTATTAAATTCATTTAAATGATCAACAACAGATCCACCTTCTAAAATATTCATATTAAATAAACACTTCATAAGAAATACCTTATTTTAGGCCGAGGGTTTTTCATATAGTTTGGCCAATGTCAACATTAAATCCTCTGTTGTCGTTTACTTTGAAATATTAAATGCTACCGATGCCGCTAGGCATAGCCATATTGTTCCAAGTGCCCTTCTGTTAAGAATATCCCATTTTGTGTCTGTCATACTCTTCAGTTTCATTGCCTTTCCGCTCAATGGTTGGTATAGATCTCCCTAATACAAATAATCTTCCATATGCTTCTTCCATAGCTGGTAGTTTTGGCCGTTAAATTTTTGGACCCTAAGCCTACCATCTTGTTGGCTTGTTGGGGCTTGACCCAGGTTTAGAAGTGATTTAGGCAAACAAATCTCAAAACTACCAGCCCTTTCGGCAATAGTCCGTAGAGTGCAGACTGATGTCTCACCCAAGGTAGTATGGGAGGGTGCTGGAACCATGTTTCCACACCCTAGGGATGCCTTGATGAGATTTGGAAAGGTCGCAAACCGATCCTGTGCACTATTGCAGTTCTGCGTAGCTGTCTGACCTTCGCATAGCTCGATACAGAGCGCGAAGGAGTGTTATCTAGATCTTCTAACCTTACTGTGTTATTTTTATAGATCTAACTTAGTTTTGTGGGCCCAGTATTCTTACTTACTCATTTAACATTTATAATTAGTGCACACAATCATAAACTGTAAGGAGATGTATACACATATAACAGAAGCATAGACATACAGATCTACGAATAGATGCACAATAATTCAGAATCAACTTAGATTTTATTAAACTTTTGTCCCGTTACAATCCCAACTCAGCCCTACACACTCAGTTGCAGGGGTTTGCGCACATAGCTGCGAACTCTACCAGGCTTCTGCATACACAACTATAGAGCCTCTTCTACAACCCACGACTCGGACTTAGAGCGAATATCGCATTCAACAACCCATAACACTTAAGATCAAGACTAAACAAAAAGTGACTTCTACACTTAGAGCCTCACTCTATTTATACATTCCCATGGTCCTGGACCATGGGTAGGCTAACACATTCTATATTAAATTACAATATTTTAGGGCAGACAACGCTAGACCCTCGCACTTCGTGCCCGCATTTCGTGGGGTCCTACATAACTTTTTGACAAAAATTTGGGCTACAAGCCCCAAAAATCTGCTATGGGGGAATCTACTGCCCAACAAGTGGCCAACACAATCATCATGACTCGTCCCGAGTCACTCAGTTGGTGCGGTGATCTTCGCGCGAAGTTCATCTAGCAACCTTTTTGCTTCGCTTACATCTGCAGCACATGCTTCCATTGTCTTTTGTACCCATTGTGCACGTATCTTTGATGCTTCATTATTAGGTGCAATTCCTTGTCTGAGTGCATATACGCCCCGCATCTGTGCCAGCTTTCCCTCGATCTTAGCAGTGACCGTGAATGCTTCCTCAAGCCAAGGTTGGATGCATTCTTTAAACACTGCTTCTTTCTTACACACGGCGTCCACCTGTGCCTTGAGAGCCTAGGCCTCCCTCATCTTGGCCAGTCACTGAGTAAGTGCGACTATCTGGATGGTCCCCTGGATATTGTCATAGGCGTGCTGCAACTCCCGTACTTCTGTCTCTAACTACTATAACATTGGGTCCTCCTGCAATGAAGTGAGGGTGATGAGTGACTGATCTAACAAGCTTGTGCAATCTTGTATGGCACACTCTATTACTTCCAACCTTGATTTAATGGCATGGAGCTGCTGCTCTCTGATCTCCGATAGTGTAGAGGGCTATGCCTTCAGCCTCAGCTCTGTAATCTGTAAGTTGAGGTCCAACTGGATCCTCGTTGCTTCCTCCTTCGCCTCGCGGAGTCCACTGACCAATTTATGGATCCGTATACCTATTGGTAAGTCTACTGTAATCTCTAGTTTGGGGATGCAGCGACATGACTCCTCGATGATCTGCTCCAATGCTGAGCCTGTGTCACTGCTTCATTGCGTTGGAGGCTCAACTGCTCGATGTTGATCTATTGTTCGCTGAGCATCTGGACGGCACATCCTTCCTTGACATGGAGCTCTGTCCTCACTCCATCCTGCAATCGGTATAATATCTCTTGCGGGAGGGCAGCCAAGTTTATTCCAAGTCCCTTGAGCTGTCCTACCGCAGCTTTGTCCTCTGCATTGTCCATTTTTAGTGCTTCTTCTGGCAATGCAATGGTATTAGCCATTTTGACCCACATCAACTACTCGGTTGCTGATGTACCATAGCCCCGTAGGCGGATACCATTCCTTGTTGTGGAGGCCACACTTGAACTTCATGGAGTTGTGTCCTGAGCACCCCCAACACATTTTGTTGCTCCATCATTACCTCCTAGAGCACCTCCCTGGTGACTTCATGAACTGTGTTTCCAATGTCATATAGGTCACCCTCGGTCAATGTAATAGGCTCCCCATCCAACTTGGAAGCCTTGGTCTTCTTCCGTGGCCCAGTTCGTTTTGTTTCACATGGCCATTTCAACTGTGTAGAGATGGTTCTTGGGTCCACGCCTTCTGTTGTATCATCTGTCCCTTGCCCTGTCGTAGCGGCCTCAGATGCTGTTGTATTTTCTGTGGCGACCTTCGCTACCTCCTGAGACACCCGTACTTCTTCAGCTAGCTAATCGTTCCGCTTCTATTGTGCTAGCATCTTGGCAGCAGCCTTCTATCGTTGAATCCTCATCTCATCGTGCACCCCCAGAACTGGTGCATGCCATTATGATAGCCATATGTCTAGCACCATGAAAATAGCGTCATCTATTTCAATGAAGGGGAGTATGGTCCACTTCTACTTTGGATCCTTCCACGTCGTGATATTCACATTGTGCATATCTTCTTTAAAGTTTATAAGGATCTTCAGACTATCCTATACTGAGGCAGATAGGTGCGGCCATTTTTTGATCCACAGTCATATGCTCGCCTCCATTAGTACCTAAAAGATCTTGATTTCCTGAATTCGTGTGACATCCTTCGTTGCTCATGCAACACATATTTTGTTGCCTCTAGCTTGTCCTAGTCAAGGGGAGGAAACTGACTATCCTCAGGCAATTCACCTATGACCAACACAATGGATAAGAGAAACCATGCATAGTGGAAGGTCTTACCCTGCTCTTAGGCCTCCCTGCAGTTCGTCAGGAACTTGTCGCAGAGGAACTATGCGAGTTGAATTGTACCCCTTCTGCACATTGCTCAGCAAATGTGATGACCATTATTGGTACCTCATTTCCATGACATTTCCTCATCACCTTTCCTACCGACAGCTAGGTAGCGATGCAGACACCTTTGTTCTGAATACTAGTGATAATGTAACCCGTTTGCTTTTTCTCCAACTTATATTTCTTTTTCATGGCCTCCACAATCGCCAAGTCTCCACTTGTGCCAGCTATTTCCACGGGGTCTCGTCCCATATAGGGAAGCCGAGAAATCCTATGAATGAGCTCTATCATGATGGGAATGGCTCCTCCAGCAAAAGTACCCATCATGCACTAGGAAAAGCAGTTGCTTGATGACACATATCGTGAGTGGGGCACGATGAAAGTGTGGAATTGATAGGAGGTGGAGTAGCTCGGCCTCCTCCACCCCATGCAACTAGGTCTGTGGCTACAGCGTTGTAACTACCCCCTATGTGCTTTGTTCCAGAAACGGGCTAGTTTCCAAATGAGGGAACTTCTCGCTATCCGCGAGGTCCCAATCTTCAAACTTCATAGTGAGTATTCGGCCCATAGATGAACCTTCAAACAAAACTCCCTTAGGGAGGAATAGGGTGTTGAGTGTGCTTTTAATGAAATCCAAATCTTTAGGTACCTTTACCCTCCCTTTCCGCAGAGGCACCTACTTGGGAAACTTTGTTGTGGCATGTACTAGCTGAATGTCTTCTCCCATCGTTGCCTCTAGTTTCATCTCTTCTACAAAGGTCTACGGATCCTCCTCCTCATCATCGCTCTCAATATTAACCATTTTTCCCTTCCATTGACAATTTTCTGAACCATGTATTTCGCAGAGACATACGGACTGGTCCTGCTGCTTGTGGGTCCTTTTTGGGCCTCTGCATCTGGGGCGATTTAGGGATTTCTAGTGCATCACCTACCGGTGGCGTAGAACTCTGTGTAGCTCCCTTGGTTGTTGACATTATTTTGATAAGGGAATCCTGTGTATCCTTTGGCAATGCTTCACACCACGGACTTGCTTTTACAACCTCCAAGGTCATCAGGTTCATGCCCGCTTGATAACGCAACAACTTAAAAATGTCAAGGGTTGTTCGGTGGAGGGCCACCTGTGATTTATAGGCCTCTTTGAATTCAAATTTGACCGCTCCCCCCAGATTTGGCTCATTAATGTGAAACTGGCAGCAGATAGTCCCAAATCTAGTTCTAATTTTATGTCTTGATTGGCTGTTTTCCACTCCTCGTTGTCTTAAATTGGCCCTCTTGTCATGAACAGTGACACCAATGGTCACTTTCCCACTTGTTGGCATGGCAGCATAGTGCCCGGTATGCGAACGCGACCTATGCATCAAACTGATCCTATGCACAACTTTTGTGTCATACAGCTCCCATATAGACTCATTTATAGTCCCTCGCTCTCTTTCAACTACTTGGAGCGTTGAGACTGTGCTTCCTATGGATAGTCAGGTAGTCGCACTACTAGTGCAAGGCTTCAAATCACCCCTCAATCTGGTTCATGAGCCTCCCTTAGTTACCGTCACGCCTGTCAATGCCTCATGTTCTTCCTTATATGGTGCACTTCCTTGGTGACTTCGTCTGATAAGGTACGGTTGCAGCTCTCGTAGTATAGCCAAAAACTCTCAGTGAGAATCTTCTACTGCGTGGTAGGGTTACCCATACATGGCCCCATCCTCCTGTCAACGCATAATGCCTGCGAGATTACAGTTTCTAGCTTTCTGATATTGTTGTCCATTAATATGCTTTTTTGCTTCAGTCGTACCTGATTTTCTTTGAGTTCGTGAAGCTCAAGGTTCCCCCACTAAATGGCTTCCTAAATCTGCCTATGTTCATCCTTGCGTGGCTATATAATTTCTTTGCTTTGGTCCCTGCGCGCTGTTGCAATTGTAGGAGTGTGAGGATTCTTTCCCATAGCTATGGCCTTGACGTTGCTCGTCACCTTTGGAACCATTTCCGCGCTTAGGTTCCTGCACATCGCCCCATAGGCCCATTGGACTGCTAGCACGCGCAGGTCCCAATCAGTTCATCCCATTTGGTAGACTTTGTTCATGATTCCACATAGATTTTTGAAAGCTCCGTCACAGACTATTTGTGGAGTGTGTCGCCTTTCCTGTTGCCATGTTGGGTTTGGACTTCCGATCCTTAGTCTGGGAAGTGCTTGCACGGGACATGCCTGCACCCATCAACACAAGTGGGTGCGTAGCCTGCTCCATTATGGCTGCCTGGCTTGCATTTGACGTTGGGGTCTTCCAAACCATAAGTGCATATGTCTTCTATATTTATGCGAGTTCCCCATAGTCTTTTGATGTGTACTCCACTATCATGCAGGTGTTGCGCACAACGCCCATTCTAGTGCATCGTACCGTTGTTGTTTCGGTACTGAACTTTTGTCTAAGAATTTATCCACTCCTGTTACCCCATCTGAGGTTGGAAGTTCCCTTGCTTCGGTTGCCACACACCGCTGTGATCTGATCATCATGTTACAATTCAATGTTGTCACTTCATGCAACTGGTTCTACCAGCGTTTTATTTCTTCATTTGAATCCGAAGTACAGTAATTGTCACGCTCCCATTAGATTCTCCCATCTACTGTCGGGTTCACTCGATCCTGGTCTTGCACCATTATCTGGTAAATGCAATCCAGCTCATCTTCACTGTCATCATCGTGCACAGGTTCAGTGTAGTGCACTCCTTCAGCTGGATCTAGCGGAGCTACTACATGTAGATAATTTTTCTCGAATATCTTCTTCCACTTCTTCAAGTTGATGACTCCATTCATATCAGTGGCCCAGTCTATTCCTAGAAGCATAGGGTAAGGGTTGCTATCATCCAAAATCTCTATTACTTCAAAGTCCTTTTGCGCGCTCCCACCTTTGATATCTACTATTACCCCTTCCAACCTCCCCATGGACAAGATCTTTTGTTAGTTCACCATCTGTAATTGAATAAGGGACCACTGCAACATGGGTCTTCCCATTCATTCCCACGTCTACTTCGGTAACACATTCACATCTGAACCCAGGTCCAGGATTACCTGATCCATTTCATATTCGCCAATCTATGCCATTAATCTCATCTCCCTCCTGGTGCATAATGTATGCTTTCCTAGTTTATGGACCATGCACGATTACCTTGACCCTGCGCACCTAGTTATTAGTTCTTGTAGTCCTCTAACCACCTTATTATCACACAGCAATATCATGCATGTCTCTAAAAGGGTAGTTAGCATAGATGGATCCATATTTGTCTCTGGTTGATCCTTACTTCCTGAAGTGGAGTGCTCCTCGAAGCTCTTCTTAGCTTCCATAAACATCTCCTTTGCACGTTCCAAGTCAAACTCAGGTTCCTTTGTAGGAGCCTTGTGAACCCATGTATCTTCCTTGGGCTGCTTCCCCTTATCTTCCCTTTTGGTTGCACTGCTTCTGAGCATCATGTTCATGTTAGGGTCTTCTTCCCGTGGTTCAAATCTCATCATTTGAATATTCTGCATCAGATTAGGCTGTAGTGGCCCCTTCTTGTTCATCTATTCGATCAAAGTAGGACAATCTATCACTTCATGATCAAACTAATCACAGTACGAACAAGATATTCTCATTGGGTTGATACCATCATGAGTGTAGTGCCCTAGCCCTCTGCAATTGTAACAGATTAATTTTCCGCGGCCCCATTCCTCCTCATCCTCGACCTCACCCTTGAAATCCAGCACGCGCCATCCCTGCGGCTGGGTCAAGGCCTCATGTTTCCATCTGCATTCTATATGCTAGGGTTCACTCCATCATTAACTCATATCTACAACAATTATGCTTGTCGTGGCCCACTAATCTATAAAAATTTCGAAACAGCTGCTAGGGAGTGTATATACTTCTGTAATAAATGATAGTTGTTGGTTGTGTGCTTTCCTCCCACATAACAAATCGTGCACCAGAGTGTGGGTGCTGCACTTGGCCTTTCCTTTGCCTCTGGTCTCAGTGACATTGGTCCCCCTCCTGCCAAGTAGTTCACGAATACTGGACAGTGGTCCTTGTCGTGGCCCTGGCCTTTACATTTTATGCACCACACTCTTCACATGCCTTTGGCCGGGGTGCCCTATTCTGCTTCAAGCTCTACATTTCCAAGTAGAGATTCTGAAGTTGCATGTGGATCTATTGAACTCCCAATCCCAGATCCTATATCGATGTTTCATGCAATCTTATTGCCATTTCCAACACTTCTACCTAGGTTGAAAGCCTCTACTGTGACAACGTTTTCCTCAAGTGTGGTGTTAAAGACGCCACAAACCACGTGCGATGCTGTGCATCCGTTAGCATCATATTAGCCTCGCATATCATAATCTTTAGTATCTGATCTAGATCCCAGGGAGTCTTACCTGGAAGCATCATGATCTCTTTAAATCTGATGATTGACTGTGTCTTTGATTTCGGCCGGCTAAATTCTTTGTTCAATGCATCCTGGATCTTTGCTATTCCTGCATTTGGGTGATCATTCGAGTGCTTGATATACCATGTCAGCCCGCAATCTTGTACTACCCTCACCAATGTGGCCTTCTTAATGTTGTCATATGTGACCCCTTGTGCTTCCCACACTACCTTTACCATGAACCAGAACTAGTCCGGATCCTCATTCCCTACTCCTTTGAATAAGGGTAGCTTGATCGCGCTCGCCATGCTGAACCGTGGGGGTGCCGAAGGTGGGGTGGATGAAGATGGAGGTGAAGTAGGTGAAGAAGGTGAAGGTGTAAGTGGAGGTGATAACTGTGGAATGCGCTGCTTTATCAAATTGACTGCACTTCTCGGATGATCTGAATTGGATCCTAGAACACTCTCTAAGTTTTCAAGAACTGTTTCAATTATGCCAAAAAGATTCAAGTCTTAAAAGGATTGAACTATCAAAAGGAATACTCGTGACAATTGCAGATTGTGACCAGCACGGAGCAATGAGGACCCTCGATCAAGCGGGCATACCGAGGGCCCGTGGTAATGCGCGCTGGGGGAAAACTAGCAAAACCGAGAGCGTAATCAGAGAATAGGATCAAATTCTAATATGTGATTAGCGCTAAGTTCTAATCATGTATCGTAGCGCATCCCCCTCAGTGAAGGAAAGCCTTGAATCACTTGAACCCAAAAAGGTTATAAAACGTGGAAAAGTATTGGTTTTGGTTCCAGCAGAGCAGGATTCCACAAAAACCAGGCAGGATATCAGAAGGGCCCTGAGGTAGTAAGCGGTTTAGACTGAGTCCCGTCCGATGCCACACAATGAGTGACACACGTCCAGCGAAGGAGAGAGAAAACTGCGCATATCAGATGGGTAACCGTCGAGCTAATAATCTGCCGATATGCACAATGACCATAGGATCTGGGGGGTCCAAATCAATGGCAGAGGCGCGTCCTGATGAATGACCAGATTTGACAGATGATAAAGCAAGATTATATGGGATTTGAAGTTTGGTATGGATGATTCGTTGGCAGGGATTCGTATTTCGCGGGAAATCTTGGAGCAAATGAAAATAACGACCGTTAAAACATTTCCAAGAGAACTGACACTCAGTTCATTATGAAACAGGTGGCCACCTCCCTCTGAAGCGTTACATAGTGATCATGACGTAGAACAAAGGAATTAAAATGGACAGAGAGGTAGGAGAAATAGAGCACTGGGAAGCACAAACGAATAGTTAGAAAGCAGATTGGCTTTAAAGCCACGAGCTGACAGAAACAAAGTAGGCAGTGAGTTAGTCAAGGTGGAAAGCCAAGAGCAGAGAACAGAGAGAAGAAGTCAAGCTAACCTAAAGGCAACATCAAACCAGACAGAGCCAAAGAGAGTCAGAGAGAGTCTGTGTGCTCTAGAGACGGCTTGAGAGGTTCAAGCAAACTCCTCTGTACTTACTTGTCATCTATGAGTCTCAGATTCGGCTCATACTACTGTGACCAATAGAGGTTGAGTTTTAGTAAGGAGAGTCTGTGTACTCCAAAGACTTGGGGGATCCAAGTCCAGTCCTACTGATTTATATATGTTGAGTTAGACTCAAATTGAGCTCACTATTGTAAAAAATCTACTTTGAAAACATAATAGAGAGGCCACCACTGAAGGATGGACCAGGAGACATAGCCCAGGAGCACTGGGTGAAGTCCTTATTAAACTTGTTGTATTTACATGTTTTATTGTTGTGTTTTCTCTAACTGCTCTAGTGTATGTGTATTTCGCAATTTTATCAATCTGTTGCATAAAGTAACATAGGCACATCCATGCACATGAGTCTGTAATACCTTTAATTATTTGTCCTGGATAAATTCCATATCAAGTGGTATCAAAGCTCTAGGTTACTAAGGTTAGACAAGCTTGTGCTGGATTTTGTTGTTGAATGCTAACTAGATCAAAGCTTAAATTAGGAGAAGGTGAGTTGGTTGAAACTAACCCTGAAATTGGAAGAGTCTATCCTAAGAGGATAATGTCAGAAGAATGTCCCTTGGAATCAGACCCTCATTCACGGATAGTTTCATGACCATGAGAGCCATGGTAGAGGAAATGTATAGAGAGTTTAAGAAAGGTAGAGAGGTATATTCATCAAACTCCAAACGAGATAAAGGAGCAGAAGAATCTCTCCTCCATGACCACTCTAAAGGCAAGGGGAAAGAAGAAAAACTTCCCACACCTCCTAGTAGCCCTGAAGACAAAAAGAAGACATCTTTGATTAAATTAGATGTTAAATTTGATTTACCAATATATGATGGAGAGTTGAATGCAAATAAGCTGGATAATTGGATTAGACAGATTGATGTTTATTGTAGAGTGCAGAGCATTGATTCAGACAGTAGTAAGATTCAGCTGGCCAGCCTACGCCTTGGAGGCACTGCCTTGGTATGGTGGGAAGGCAAGACTCAAGCTGACATGAAGAAGCATGGTAAGATTCTTTCTGCTTGAAGTGAGTTTGTTTCTACAATTAAAAAATAGTTTTATCCACTAGCCTATATGTAGCAAGCAAGGATGAAACTCTACAACAATTAAAAGGGCAAAGTGTACAAAGTTACACTTAAGAATTTAGGAAAAGAGCTTTGATTCTAGGAATTTCTTTAGACTCACCTGAAAATCTATTGAAGTATATAGGTGGTCTACATAGCTACTTAAGACACACAATTCAGATGTTTAATCCCACTAGCATAGATGAGGTATCTGTTCAAGGTACACATCTAGAGGCTAGAGGAAATCATGTGAACCCAGAAGTAGGGGGATCATCAAAAACCACTGCAAGAAAGAATAAGGAGAAAAGAAAAGATAAATGGAAAGAGAGGAAGACAAATATTGTACAAAAGACCAAATATTCATGCACTCACTGTAGAAAGGATGGGCATGATGATGAACACTGCTAGACTCTGCATCCGGAGCTAAAACCCAAGAAGTATGAGGGAAACAAGAAGAAGATTGTTGCAGCTATTCAAAAGGATTTGGAGTCAGAATCAAGAGATGAAACAACAGTTGTAACCACAGGTATAAAAGGTAAAATTTTTGAAACATCTACTAGTAATTCTATACAATCTACTGATAATGAAGAAAATGAGAGGAAAATACATGAGCTTTTTCATATTAGAGTTGTTTCCAAGCATCAAAAGATTGATAATTTGTTTGATAGTGGCTCTCAAGTAAATTTAATTTCTGAAGCAATTGTAAAGAAGTTGGGATTACTAACTACACCTCACAAAAAGCCATATCCATTAGGTTGGTTATGTGATAAAGCACAACTACAAGTGACTAGACAATGTAAAGTTAGGTTTTCTTTTGGGTTGGCATTTGTAGATGAGGTTGAGTTAGATATTGTTCCCTTGGATATATGTGGAATTTCTTTAGGAATTCCTTACTTGTATGATAGAAAAGCTATTTTCTATACAGCCGAAAAAAAGTATCAACTTGTTAAAGATGGAATCGAATATATTGTAAGAGCTCACAGACTCAAGAATAATTGTACCCTCATAAACTCAGGGCAGATGGAAATAATTGTAAATTCATGCAAAAAAAAATTATTAATGGTTGTAAAGGAAAAGAAACCTGATAAAACCAATGTATTTTAGGGCTGTAATGCTAAACATCAAGTTGATTTTGAAGAAGTTGTTTTAGAATATGATATACTATTTCAAGAACCTAAAGTTCTGCCACCCAAAAAGGAAATAGTACATGATATTAATTTCCAACAAGATGCTCCATTGCCTAACATCGGAATGTACAGGTTGTCCTCTTTAGAGAATGTGGAAATCAGGAAGCAGGTACAGGAGCTGCTCGGGAAAGGGTTCATAAGACCTAGCACATTACCTTCTGGGTCTCCAATTGTCTTGGTGAGAAAGAAAGATGGCTCATGGAGAATGTGCATTGATTACCAAGCACTGAATAAAATAATGATAAAAAATCATTATCCACTTCCTCGCATAGATGATCTATTTGATCAGTTGAAAGAAGTTGTTTATTTTCCCAAGTTGGACTTGCATAGTGGCTACCATTAGGTCAGAGTTGCAGAGCAAGATGCATGGAAGACTACTTTCAAAACAAAGCAGGGATTGTATGAGTGGTTGGTTATGCCTTTTCACTTAACTAATGCTCCTGCTAGTTTCATGAGAATAATGAATGATGTACTCATACCTTTTATTGATGATTTTTTCATTGTATATTTAGATGACATTCTTATATTTAGTAAAACATGGGAAGAACATTTAAAGCATGTCAATCAGAATCTAGATGTTTTGAAAAAAATAAAACCTTTATGTTAAGCTCTCAAAATTTGAATTTGGAAAAAAATATTTGAATTATTTAGGTCATATTGTAGGGGGTGGTGAATTGAAGATAGATCCCTCTAAAATTGTAGTCATTGTAAACTAGCCTAAACCCAAATCTGGTACAGAAGTTAGAAGCTTCTTGGGAGTAGCACAATATTGGATAAAGTTTATCTCTAACTTTTCCTTGATTGCATCTCCCTTACATTCTTTAACAATATTGAACAAGGTGTTTCAGTGGGGAGGCAAATAGTAGAAAGCCTTCGACACCTTAAAAGAAAAGAGTAGTACAGTACCAGTACTAGCACTGCCTGATCTTCAGAGACCATTTGAGATTGAAACGAATGCCAGTGACTATGCCATGGGAGCAGTGTTGATGCAGCACGGTAAACCCATATGTTATCATTCTGAGACATTTAATTCTATAGTAGTTAATTATCCCACATATGATAAAGAATTGTATGCATTAGTATAGGGTGTGAAAAGGTGGAAACATTATCTAATGGGAAAAGAGATAATTATGCAAACTAATCATCAACCACTTCAATATTTGCGCTCACAAACTAAGTTGCAGTAATCAAGACACTATAGGTGGATCGGTTTTCTACAACAGTTTCATCTTGTCATCAGATATCAAAAGGGCATACAAAATAAAGTTGCAGCTATGTTGTCCAGACCAATCATAAATGCATCCACTATACTTAAGCATAATTCAATATTGCATGAAAGCTACATTGAACAATATGCTAAGGATATAGATTTTAAAGATGTATATGCGACTTTAAGTCTTGGAAAACTAGTAGAAGAATTGGATTGTCATGTTAAGTACCAACTCTTGTATCATTTGGGAAAGTTATGCATTCCTTGAACAGGAAGAGTAAATATAGTTCCAGAAGCACACACTTCTCTAATAGTAGGTCACTTTGGTGTAAGTAAAATAGTTGCACAACTGCAAAGATTTTTTTATTGGCCAAAAATGAATGAGACAGTTTCTAGATATGTAAGAGGGTGTACCATGTGTGCTAAAAGCAAGACCAGCAATAGCAAACTAGGTTTGTACACTCCACTACCAGTTCCTTCTCATCCTTGGGAAAGTGTTTCTATGGACTTCGTTGGGGGGTTGCCTAAATCTAGAAAAGGTCATGACTATTTATATGTTGTTGTGGATAGGTTCAACAAAATGTGTGTTTTAATACCTTGTAACAAATAGATTACAGCTGAACAAATGGAAAAGTTGTTCTTTTGACATGTATGGGTTCATTTTGGATTACCCACTTTCATTATATCTGATCTAGATACCTGATTTGTTGGGAAATTTTGGTCAAGTCTGTGGGAATTGATGGACACGAGATTGAAGAAGAGCACAACTTTTCATCTACAATCAGATGGCTAAACAGAAGTGGTAAACAAGACAGTGATCTAGTTGCTTAGAGGCTATTGCAGCAAGCATCCCAAGCTTTGGGATAAACATTTATGTTATGTGCAGTATGCTTACAACTGAGCTAAACATTCTTCTACATAGACATCTCCTTTTGAAACCTGTTTTGGTTTCACACCAAGGTCTCCCTTGGATTTTGTCATTCGTAAAGGCATAGTGGTTGATAGACATAATGATGTGGACAAGGAAACCAAGCTCATCAAACAAATCTAAGAGATTCACCAGGCAGTATAGGAATAGCTGGAAAAGTGCCAAGCCAAGTACAAGGCAAGGCATGATAAGCATCGAACTGAGCATAGTTTCCAAGTTGGTGATCAAGTCTGGCTATACATTAGGAAAGACAGAATGCAAGGTGAAGGTAAGAATCTGAAGCCAATAAGGTATGGACCTTTCAAGATACTTGAGAAAATTGGTGATAATGCGTTTCACCTTGATTTACCAGCTCACATGCACATCTACTCAGTTGTTAATGCAGACAACTTGAGACTATTTGAGTCTCCATTGATTGAAGATCCCGAAGAGCAGATTCAGTTGCCTTCTATTGATGATCTGTTATCTGAATATCTCAACGAGTTGCAAGAAGATGCAGTTCAGGATAGCAAGATGAGAACTACATGCAGGGGGAATGTTAAGTACTTTAGGATTGGGCTCAAAGGTTCAAAACCAAGTAATGCAAGATGGATAGAAATTAAGCAAGTGAGGAAACTGTATCCTCATTTCATTGGTGCTTAAAAACCAACTTTTGGTGGTCCAAAAGATTTTTCAGTGGGAAGGTTGTGATCCGAATTGGATCCTAGAACACTCTCTAAGTTTTCATGAACTGTTTCAATTATGCCAAAAATATTCAAGTCTTAAAAGGATTGAGCTATCAGAAGGAATCCTCATGACAATTGTAGATTGTGACCAGCATGGAGCAATGAGGACCCTCGGTTAAGCACGCAGACCAAGGGCCCATGGTAACGCGCACTGGGGGAAAGCTAGCAAAACTGGGAGATGGATTAGAGAATGGGAGTAGATTTTGATTTACAGGGCGTCCCCCTCAATGAAGCAAATCCCCAAAGTTCCCGGACCCAAAAAGGTTATAAAACGCGAAAAAGTACCAGTTTCGGTTCCGGCGGAGTAGGATTCCACAAAAACCAGGTAGGATATCGGAAGGGCCTCGAGGTGGTAAGTGGTTTAGACTGAGTCCCGCACGATGCCACACACTGAGTGACATGCATCCTACGGAGGAGAGAGAAAACTGTGCATATCAAACATGTAACCATCGAGCTAATTATCCACCTGATATGCACGATGACCGTAGGATCTGGGGGGTCCAGATCAACGGTGGAGGTGCGTCCCGATGAATAACCGGATTTGACAGATGATAAAGCAATATTATATGGGATTTTAAGTCCGGTATGGATGATTCGTTGGCAGGGATTCTTATTTCATAGGCAATCTTGGAGCAAACGGAAATAACAACCGTTCAAACATTTCCAAGAGAACTGGCACTCAGTTTGTTATGAAACAGGTGGCCACCTCCCTGTGGAGCGTTACATAGTGATGATAATGTAGAATAGAGGAATTCAAATGGACAGAGAGGTAGGAGAACTAGAGCATCGAGAAGAAAAAATGAATAGTCAAAAAGTAGATTGGCTTTAAAGCGACGAACTGACATAAACAAAGTAGGTAATGAGTTAGTCAAGGCGGAAATCCAAGAGCAAAGAATAGAGAGAAGAAGCCGAGCTGACCTGAAGGTAGCATAGAGCTAGACAATGCCAAAGAGAGTTAGAGAGGGATTGAGATGTTTAAGAAAACTCCTCTGTACTTACCTGTCATGTATGAGTCTCATATTGGGCTCATACTACTGTGACCAATAGAGGTCAAGTTTTAGTAAGGAGAGTCTGTGTACTCTAGAGACTTGGGGGATCTAAGTCCAGTCCTACTGATTTATATATGTTGAGGGAGACTCAAATTGAGCTCACTATTGTAAAAAATCTGCTTTGAGAACATAATAGAGAGGCCACCACTAAAGGCTAGACTAGGAGACACAGCCCAGGAGCATTGGGTGAACTCCTTATTAAGCCTGTTGTGTTTACATGTTTTACTGTTGTGTTTTCTTTAACTGCTTTAGTGTCTATGTATTTCGCAATGTTATTGATCCGTTGCATAAAGTAACATAGGCACATCCATGCACATGAGTCTGTAATACCTTTAATTCTTTGTCCTGGATAAATTCCAGATCATCGAAGAAACTCGAGTGTGCTCTTCCTCACTTTCTCGCGAAGGTGAAATTAAAGGACTGTTCCCTAATCCTTCGATCCCTTTGAAGATCTTTCCATTCCACGTTGTTCCAATCATTAATGTATTTGCATAACCCGCTTTTCACATAATAACATCTTAATCTAGGTATTCAGGGATTTCATGTACCTACTTCACAGTCCCTTGAGAAAACATCATTCTACTTCGCTATAGCTCATGGTTATGTCTATCGCGAACTCAGTGATAAACCCCCCTATTATCTAGTCGATAAAATGGTCTATGGCTCGTGCGATCTTCTCTTCTGATCCCTCTAGTCTGCGCACTAACTCCAGAGTCCACATTATCGGTTGATCGAGCTTATACCTTCCCTGGCTGTCGGCTAACCTCGCGATCCAATCATACAACTCTTAAGAGAAGGACATGAATAAGATGTCATGGATTTCCGTATATATGTAGCAATCTAGCCACCTCTTCTTGGATATTTGCAGAGTTCTGTTTTCTTGTGTCACAAACTAGGGAAGCTTCTGATCCAACCAATCTTCGATTTCCTCCTTTGTAGGATTCTAGTGGTCCAACATCAGACATCGCTTAGGCAGATCCTAGTCCTGGCAATGCAACCATTTGTTGGCTTGTTGGGGCCTGACCTATGTTCAAAAGTGATTTAGCCAAACAAATCCCGAAACTACCAGCCCTTTTGGCTCAGTCCACGGAGCGTGGACTGATGTCTCATCCGAGGTAGTATGGGAGGGTACTGGAACCAAGTTTCCACACCCTAGGGATGTCTTGATGAGATCTAGAAAGGTCATGAACCAATCCTGTGCACTAGTGCAGTTCCGCACAGCTGTCTGACCTTCACATAGCTCAGTACAGAGCATGAAGGAGCGTTATCTAGATCCCGTAACCTTACTGTGTTATTATTATAGATCTGATTTAGTTTTGTGGGCCCGATATTCTTACTTACTCATTTAACATTTATAATTAGTGCGCGCAATCATAAATTGTAAGGAGATGTATAAACATATAATAGAAGCATAGACATATAGATCTATGAATAGATGCACAATAATTTAGAATCAACTTAGATTTTATTAAAATTTTGTCCCGTTACAATCCCAGCTCTACCTTGTGCACTTAGCTGTAGGGGTTTGCACACACAGATGTAGACTCTAGCAAGCTTCTATGCACACAGCTGTAGAGCCTCTTCTACCACCCATGACTTGGACTTACAAACTCAGAGCAAATACCGCATTCAACAACCCATAACACTTAAGATCAAGACTAACCAAAAATTGACTTCTACACTTAGAGCCTCACTCTATTTATATATTGCCATGGTCCACGAACCATGGGTAGGCTGACACATTCTATATTAAATTACAATATTTTAGGGTGGACAACCCTAGACCCTCGCACTCTGTGCCCGCATTTTGCTGGGTATTACATTACTTTTGACCAAAATTTGGGCTACAAGCCCCAAAAATCTGTTATGGGGGGATTTGCTGCCCAACACATCTTCTGCCATTGGTTCTAGTAGAACCAGGAACCCTTTTCTCCTACAAGTTTATCAACCAAATAGACCTTCGACTCTGATACCAGTTGTTAGGAAATTATATATTACAGAGCAACGGAACACATAAAATATTGCAAAAATATAAACATAGAAAACACATAAAACGAGACACGGATATAAGTGGTTCACCCAATTTGGGCTACGTCCATGGAGAAATAGCTAGTCTTTCCTTTTATATTATCCAACAAACTGAAGAGATGCAACCTGCAATAGATTTGCTGTAATTCCCTCTTCACTATCGATATCCTCTCTCTTCCTCACTCAGAATACAGATCTTCAAATATGCAATACAATTCCCTCATATATAGCGAGGGGGTGCCTTCTAGGGAAAAACCCTAAATTAAACATAACATCTACCGTCAGGTCTCCGCCTAATGAATGACCTAGATTGACTACAAAAATACAACATTTTACAAGGCAATTTTACATCTATTTTTAGCTTCGGGGGTGCTACCCCCAATCCCCTTGCCAGGGGGGGGCTCCCAAAGGTCACAGCTACCCCCCCTGGACCCCCCCTGCAGTGTATATTTTATGGGTGGCAATGAACTAGGGTCCAGTGCAGCAATACCTTTGAATATAGAAGATAATTAGGTTCCACACCCAAGATTAACTACCCCATCATGGAAAAACAACCTTATGTAGTATACAAGGAGATAAAGCATTTTCATCCCTATATATTGAAAAATCATTGTGTTAACTTTTTCCTGCACCCAACAGGCAAATCATTACTTGTTAAACAAGAGTTGAGTGAAAGGAGAGAGAACTGCATGACTGGGTTGCAACAATATGATCTAGAAATCAAGTCAGTTCACACAATCAAGGGCCATGATATTTTCTGAATAGCGACAGAAGTAGTAAATGAAAAGGAGGAAGAAGAATAAATTTTAGGATGGGAGAAAGAAATTGATATGTGTAACATTGAGCGAGCTTCCCCCACTACTAGCACAAACTATTAGTACATGAATGTGCAACAATACCTTGAGCACGAAACACTACCCTCCCATGTTTTTGCATGATAGAAGAAGGCACTAAAACTTAAAGCATTATCCTATCCATTGGTGCATGGGGTGTTGTTCAGAAAGCACCACAATGGAGTACCACTAAGGTTTTTGGGAGCACATGATTTAGTAAAGGTATTGCATGATCTCCAGGATGGACCATCTCGGGGACACTTCATAGGAAAAACCATAATGCATAAGGTTATGTGGGATGGATTTTACTAGCCTCCATTATTCAGATATGCTCATTCTTATGCATGAAAGTGTTAGGTCTCTCAAAGGTGTGCTAGAAGAAGCAAGAAGTCAGTCGCCCCACTACAACCCATTATAGTGGAAGAACCTTTTCAACAGTTGGGCTTGGAAATTATAGGGGAAATTTTCCCGAATTCATGAAAGTATCACCACTACATCCTAAATGCCATAGATTACTTCACAAAGTGGACATAAGAAGTTCCACTCAAATAAGTGAATGATGAGGAAGTTGTCAATATATTTATGTAGTAGAACATCATTTCTAGGTTCAACATTCCTACTTCACTTGTTTTCAAAAATGAAGCATACTTCTCATTGCTAAGACTCTATGATTTTTCATTGGAAAATGGTATCATATTGAAACATTTAGCTAATTATTATTTGCAGGGGAATGGTCTTTTTGAATCCATGAATAAGAACCTAACTTGCATTATCAAGAAGACCATATTCTTCGTGTAGTGAAACTTTCACTTCGCTTTGGTAAAAGCCATATGGGTTGACCGAGTCACACTGAAACCTTCCCTGAACACCTCCCCCTACTTCCTGGTGTATGAAAAAAAAGCCATCCTCCTGCCCAACATCTACTTTCATTCTCTCCAACTCTCACAAGAATCCCAAGGAAAGCCTTGTATGTGAGTATAACATAGGATGGATACCCTTCATAAGCTACAGGAAGAAAGGTTGAAAGTAAAAGAGAAAATTTCACTTCACCAAAATCGTATCAAGAGGTGGTTTTACAAGAAGTTTGTAGGAAAAAACAACTTTAGTCTGGTTTACTTAGTCTTAAAGTGGGATAAAGGCCATGAGGACAAAGGAAAAAATAGTAAGTTTTAGTCCCTATGGACTGGACCATTCATGGTGGATGAAAAGCTTGGCCAACACACTTATCATCTTCAATCACTTGATGAGAACATTGACTCTCTCCCTATCAATGGAAAAGACTTTAAACAATATCTTCAATGAAGATATGGGGTTGTTCCCTACACCGTGTACATATAAGCCTTTTCTTTTGTTATTTGTTTACTGTTTGAGTTTTGTTTTGGTTTTCATCATGTGACTAAGTCTTGTGCATAATCATATTGTGGCCTCTAAGTATGTGTGTGGATGAATTACAAAGAGTCTTATGACACTCCACTTTTGGATAGCTTTATGTTTGTCTTTGTGGTGTTGGTTACATATTTTGTCCGATGAAGTTCCAACAAAAATACAATTTGTTCGTAAGGATATTTTTTGTCCAACCATGAACCCATGTCTAGTCCAAGAACCTCATGCCTACACTCAATATTTATATCTTGGTGTTGTCAATCTTATCCAGTGTGTAGAAACATAGAAGGGGAAAATCTAAAATAGAAAACCTAAATTAGAGGTATTGATATGCTTCTCTAAAGGAACAACCTATCCCACTCTCAAAAGGTTGGGATCCCTCTTCCACCCCAAAATAAATAAGTTTCGATGCATAGTTAAATTAAAATAAATAAATAATGGCAAAATAAGAGAAAGGCTTCCTGCATATAGAGGCGAAGTAAGAAACTTCACTAGGGTACTTTCTAGGTTCGCTGGTAGCAGAGAAATGTTTGTGTTCATGAATGACTCTATTGGGGTACTAACTAGACCTATTTGGTGGAGCAACACCAGACATGAAAAGTCATACTCTGAAAATCTTAAGCTCGCGAGCTACACTACCCTTCCCGACTCAAAACATTGTGATTTTGTTGAATCTTATGTTGTGCTCAACCGAGAAGGTATTGAGGGGATTGTGTCTATTCGTGGGGTAAGTGGGAAAGCCAAAGTAATATGCATGATGAACCAATACTCCTTGAAGAATCAAGGCATTGCACATAGGCAGTTAACCAAGAAACAGAAGTTGGAGTTCAACCACTATGTCGCCAAGTGTTGTAGCTGTTGTAACACGCTCCAAAATTTTAGCTTACACTCAATTTTAGAGCCTTCCTTGGTCTTTTACATTGTTTTCGTGAACATTGAAGCTTATCTCATGAGCTTTCTTGTAGTGCTTTGTTCCCTTTTGCATGTTGGGTTAATTGTCTTCTTTTGGCATGTTTGGCTATCATCCAATGTTTTCAAGACTATGATGATGGTTTCAAATTTCTATCTTTGTGTATATGAGTTGTTATAACTATGTAAACATCTATCGCACCCATACACAGTGTCCTGAGCACTATCACACAAGTGTCGTCACGTTTGTCCCAAAGTCTATCTTAAGTATCACACTTGTCGTATTTTGTCATAAGGAAGTCACAAGGAGGGAAATACTTTGTTCATGTGTTCGGATGATCTATGTTGTTATGTCATAAAATTATGCTAAGTGTGTGATCACAATCAAGGTTCATCATAGTTCATCACCTATCCCACACACAACCATTTTCAGAAAAACTTCCTCACCGAGCAACTTAGCTTCACTCGGCCACAAATGAACTATGCACTATGTAGTCTCAGTCCTCTAAGTTGTGATTGTACTTCTTGATACTATACAATGCACAGTACCTATTTCCCAAGGCTATTGTATTGCGCATTTCATGTTCCCAAGTCCCGGCCTTGACCCCTATAATTTTGGAGTTATGTCCTCCAGTCTAGCTTGAACTGTGCACTTTGCATCTTCAAGCCTCAATATCATCCCCTGAGTGTTCGAAATGTGTAGTTGCATAGAAACCCAACCTCCCTTGACTCCCAAAAATGCATAGTTGGCTCTCTAACTGTCCATTCCCTCAACCTAACCCCACTGGCTCCAGAAATTGCACATTTTTATTCTTCAAGCCTCCCTGACCTATGCATTACGTAGTCTCAGAGCTCAAGATTTTCCCCTAAGTACTGGAACTACACAACGCATAGTCACTGAGCCCCTCTTTCCATCTTGTCACTTGTTCCAGACTCAATTGGTGGATCAGAATGCATCATCTTAGACTAGGGGGTTTTTGGATTGATGTCATCTAGTCATGAGTGAATTGTGGGCACAGGTACTCCATCATTTCATGGAAAGATGATGTAGAAGGAGAATAAGGAGAGAATCATGCCTAAATACTCTCTTCTAGCTTAACTCACAAGTTGATAAATGAAGAGAAATTGAAGGGAGACAAGTTTGTGACCACTATTCAAGACAAAAGATCATTGAAGATTCTACATCACCAAGCCATGTAGAGGTGGGGAAAAGCATCATCAAGAAGACATCCAACACTTAGCAGCAACAGTGATTTGACATTGCCACATCACCAAGTAGTCCATGTCATTAGTGTCATGTCATGTCATGTCATGAGTGGTCATATGCCACATCACTATTATGGATCATGTGTATTATATTCAAATGTATTGTAAAGTGGAAGTCCAAAGGACACACATGGAATGTAAAGATTCACATAAGTTGAAAATTCATAGGAAGTGAAATAGTCATGAGGTTAGTCAAAGAGTCACCCTTGGTTATATATACCCCCTCATTTTATGAGAAAAGGACTTTTTATCTTGGCTCCTCCCGTAAGGAATTAGAGAGATCAGCTAGTTCTTTGAGGACAAAGGAGTGGCTCTAATTCTCCACTATTGGGGCTAGTGATGTACATTGTAAACATGTGTATCAGAACTTTTACTTAATAATAAAATCCTTCAAGTCCAACACGTTCTTCATGCATGGACTATGAAGGTTTGTAAGACTATTCTGCAGATGTTTGTATTTCATGTTTACTTTCACATGTGCTAAGATAGTTGAACTATTTTAGTAATCTTATTGATAATGTGTTGTAATGGTTGTTATTGTTTTCCCATCCTTGTGGAATATTCTGCATGATATTAGATAGGATTTTCATTATTTGTTGGTTGTAACAACCGTCACATCTGTTGCGGCCTATTCTGTTGGGTGTTAGACATAACCTTCTGGTTCATGTGTGTTTCTTCTTTGGGGGTACTATTACCCCTCACTTAGAGGCTCAATTTTCTCCCCCCTCTGAATTATAAGAACTTTAACACAATTGCAACTTAACACTTACCAGTCGTGCCTTCTTTCTTTTCAAAGATACCTTTGCACCCCTCTCTCTTGCTGATAGTTAGAGTGAAGGAAAACCTTTAAGAATTTAGTAATCAGGCCTTTATATAGAATGAGACTCCTACACCAAACAGTGTGAGATCTAATTGGGACTTCAAATTGGGGATATCCCCTATATGTTGGCAGGTCCAACACTATCAACAGGTAGGTAATTGGAGTTGAGGAGACCTTGGGAACTGCAATACTCTTGGTGCGATAACAGGGCTCACCAATATGTGAAGATGAGATGGGATTATATGTTTGGGAATATGAATTGTTACAAATGATTGATGGTAACTTTGTAAAACATTTTGAATATTTTTTGTACCTAAGTCAAGATGTTTTAATTGTGTAGTGGGTGCATAATCGATTGTACTAGCACTGTACATCTTTTTTCTATATTGTAAATTTTTTATTTTCCCTAGAGTTGTGGTTATGGTAGCACATGTAATCATGTAGTTTTTGTCCTCTTATGTATAGTGAGGATGCAACATCAAGTTGTGGAATATACCACTTGAATAGTTATCAGGGTGGTAGATGTATTTTTAGGCTAGCTAGTTGTGGAATCTTAGAATTTGATTCCTTTGTTAAGGAAGGAATTAAACATGGATTGCATTCTATATGGATATCAAAATCAATTTTATCTATTTAAAAGTTTAGTGATGAATCCCAAGTGAAGACAATGCATCCAAATGAAAAATGAAAACACAAGCATGTAGGAACGAGGATATTGTAAGAGGGACAAGGAGGATATGGATGTGATTCGAGATACAAGAAAGAAGAAAATATGGTGAAAATGAAAATGAAAATTTTATGGAAACAATAGAAGAGAGGTAGTGATGAAGGACAAACAAGGACAATTTATTTATAAGCAAGTATATTTTGTCATGTTTGATTTGATGTGTATGGTTCTTGGTTAATTGAAAATACTTGATAAGAAAGAAACTACTCGGGGTATGATGGTTGAGGGTCATCAAAACAATTTCATATGTGTAATGCTAGAGTGTGGCTAAGGGTAAGCCAAGAAAAAACCCAAGACCATGATGATGAAAGGTGGGTTAAAGCTACATGTATGAAGACATGTTATGGAAGAATATTTGAATGAACCATATACATAAAGGACATCCTATTATACTAGAGGTTGAAATGATTTATTACCCATGGATTCTAGTGGATGGTTATTATAATACCTAGTTCTCAACTTTCCTTTATATCAAGCAAATTTAATTCACAATCAAGTAAAATTATGTGTTCATTTATATACCATGAGTAGGGACTATTCTTCTCGCCAATCTCAACCATATAGAAGAACATGTCATTTGGTTTAGCATATTCTAATTAAAAATTCCCTCATACCTAGTTTCTCCCAGTCAATGTCGATCCTTTTATGATATCGATTTGTGGTTGAAACATTTATCCAAGAATTGAGCTCTCACTTCACTCCTAAATGAATTGATTCCACCTAGCCAAAATGTAACAAGCCTCCCCAACTCCCAGTCCCAAAAGACTTCGAGATAAAATTATTCTAGCCCCCATGGTGAAAACTCCAAGAACAATAACAAAATTCTCTTGGAAATACTTAGAGGGGGGTGAATTGGTATCTCTTAGAATAATTAGTATTTTTAACTTTTTAGACCATTAAAAATTATGAGAATTGTTTAAATATAAACAATTTATGAAAACCATTCAACAATGCACAAAATCAAGATATTAGACACCAGATATTTTGTGTGGAAGCCCTTCTGGGAAAAAAACCACTTAACACTTCTCAATATTTGTCTTCAACAAGTACATCAATAGGAAGCTCCAAATTTGATCATTTTTAGCTACAAATAAGGGAGGTTGCAACCCCCTTGTTTATAGGTTACAACCTAATAGATGCACCAACACCTTGTTTACCAACTGCTACTAGAAGGATGCTTCAATGCCTAGGTTTACAAGCTCTAGCCTAAAGGATTCTCTGAGACCCTATTTAACAGCTACTAGTGGATTGATGCTCCAATTCCATACATAGGCTCCAAACTACCCTAGCACCACACTAACACCTTGAAGTGTTCTTAGGATCTGACCCGAAGGATACTCCAGTCTTCTACCTCACACAACCCTACCACCCTACTTAGTAAGATGTTACTTGCCTTGAATGATCCAACATTTATCTTACCACAACGGATCACCTTTCACCATTTTCAAACTGGATCCACTTACGCTTGATAATCAATACGAAATAATACGCAATGAAATCTCTAGTTAATGTAAATCTAACCCTCGCATAGTGAAATCTGATTCTCCATCAAATCCCCGCCTAAGAAGCAACTCTGCCAATTACACTATCATAATAAAATTTTCCAAATGAATATTGCATTTGAAATGGTAACTCAACTACCTAAACACTTTCACTCTTCAAACCTGGCATCAATCAAATTGTGTTGTAGTATCATATCAAATATGTTCATCAAACCATTAACATAGTGCTTTCTCAGTCATAAAAATCTGTATCTATTCTGATGAAAGAAATACACACAACTATATTTTTTGCAGTACAAGTATTTAGCTTAAGCCCTAACATATCTCACATACATTTCTCAACATAGAAAGACAAGTTGCACATTCTTATTCACAAGTTCTTTGTTTGCAAGAAACTAATGCATTATTAAACTCAACATTATATATTCTATCAATTTTTGCCTCAAACAACTAGCAAACCATTGTTCTAAACTCTTAGAAATATGCACCATTCAAGAAAGTTAGATATCTTAAATGCAAGCCTTACTCAGCTTATTAGAGAGACCAATTACTGGAAAATTTTCTCAACAAATGGCATTTTCTCGCAGCATAAAATCATAATAGAAACTCTCTTTCACCAATGTACTTGATAGAAAAATGCACCTCTCAGCATAATACTAGAACATATATTGCATGCACATAAAACTTGTACAACCACTCTCACATAGTACTTATATGTAGACAATCGATTTGATTAATGCACAAGTATGTGTACTGCTATTCTTAATTTCTTACAATCGATCATAAGCACTAGTGCTCAAATAAAATCGATCATACACATGTTCTAGAACAAATGCAGACCATGAAATCAAAATTAATTCTACATTCTACCATAGAAAACTTAATCCATGCACTACAATGCTAGAGTTACAGGTGTATTCATCAAGCTCTAATTGCATTAATCAATAGGCCTTGCAAATTGCATGAGTGCACTACATAAGGATACAATTTACAATATGCTCTCTACAAGCATTTCTTTGTAGGTCTCAATGAAAAATAACAAGTGCATCAAACTCCATCCAATCTATGTGAATTCGCAACAAAAATTGTTAATTTTAGGTATGTTCTATGCTTAGAGTAATTTATTTCAATTTTCACAGTTAGCTCAATATCTTTTATAGATTAGTGATCAAATCAACATTAAAGTAAATTGCACATAAAACATAAACATAGATCGTAAAAGACAAGCGAAGACAAGAGGACACAAGATGTGGTGCTAGCCAGGGACAAACCCCAATGTGGGGAAACCCTTGATCAATTCTTCTTAAATGTTCTTAAATAGTTCAATAGAGAGAGAGAGAGAGAGAGATAGTACATATACAACAAAAGTAAACACTTTGACTTATCTAAGTAAGAGCATAGATCATCTCTAAGTAGATGATACATGAGGTAGCTAAACTCAGTTGAAGACATGCTACTTCAATTGATTATCCCAGGAGACTCCATCATCATGTTGCACCTATCATTGTGCTACTCCTCATCATCATGTTGCACCTCACTGTGCTCCACCATGCTACACCCATCATCACTATGTTGCATCTCATCATGATTGTACCCATCATTGTATTGCATCATGTACCGTTGTTGTCCCATGTGCCATTGCTGCACCATGCTTGCCACTACTGTCCCATGTGCTTGCTGCACCATGCTTGCCACCACGTTCTTGTTGCACCTTGCTTACCATACAACTGTCCCAATGTGCTTGTTGCACCATGCTTACCATGTTATCCCATTACAGAACCATGCTTACCATGTTGTCCCATTATGTTTGCAGCACCATGCTATCCACCATGTGCTTTCCGCACCTTGCCTAATGTGCTTGCAACACCATGCTTTCCATGTTGTCCCATTATGTTTGTAGCACCATGCTAGCCACCATGCGCTTTCTGCACCTTGCTTACCATACTATTGTCCAAATTGGCTATAGCTGCACCATGTCACGCTGTTGTCCCATTTGTTAGCATGTCATTGTTGTTGTCCCATCATTGCTACTATACCATTATTGTTGCTATCACAATTGTTGATGTTGTCCCATCATTTTGTTGTCCCATTATTGTTGTTTTCCCAATTGTTACTGTGATTGCACTTCTGGTTAGAGTAAGTGCCACTTCCCTTAACCCAACACATAGCAAGACTAGCCCTCTAGTGTTGCGGCCAACCTTGAAGAGGCTCCTCCCATGAGACGTTATCCTCTCAATGTAGCCATGAAATAACTCCAACAATTTTCTATGGTGTGAGGCCTAGTTTGTTGTATCTTTCAGCCTCCTCAATGTGCTCAAACAGGCACTCAAATTCCAACATTTTTCTTCCCTCTACTCGGCCTACTAGCCTGCCTTCTCGGCCCTAGAACCTTGGTCCTCCATCCATCAATTCGGTCACTTGAAGTGGCTTGTGGCTAGGGCATCATGGACCTGCAGTTATGGAATCATAGTAACCCAGCTTGATTGCATCTAGGGCTTGTAGCGACCAATGCATAGGGCAGCATGTAGCCCTCCTTCTTAACTGCTTCTAGGGCTTGTAGAGACCAGTGTATAGGGCAATGTGTAGCCCTCCTCCTTGACTACATCTAGAGCTTCCTCTCTTGGATTTCTCTTACACTAAAACCCAGAACAAGTGGAGGGAAATCAAGAGTGATGTGTGTAGAAATGACTATCAACTCACCTCCTTTTATACTAAAACGTTGAGCACATGTGTGGGTTATTTGGTTGCTAGCCAACCTTGATGAATTGTCTTATAACACAAATAAATTCATAACTCCATGAATACTTTATCATAATCGAAGGATCTCTAGATCAATCCTACACCTATCGATGGGAGGAGTCCAAGAAAAATATGAGCTTCCCTAAATAAGATAACCCACATGGAGTTTGGCCCTAGTTGCCAATTTTAACACTCCCTCTCAAATAGGGAGAACTCCATCCACTGATCCATCTGCCAGACCGTACTATCTCTACCATCAGTTCCCTGCACTACTCTACTCTACTTTTCTCTTCTCTGCTCTGTGAAACCATGAAGGAGAAGAATTGATCGAGAATGTCTCATACCATTCTCTACTGACCCAAAGTTAGTTCCACATGAAGAGAGTGTGTCATACCACTCTTACTGATCCCAGATCAGTTCCAAGAGAGTGATTCATATCACTCTTAATGACATGAAGTTATTTCCAATTGATCCCAGACCAATATCAAAAGAGAGTGTCTCAAATCACTCATACTCACCCCAGATCAATTTCATTGATCGCAGATCGATGAAGGTCATCCTAGCATAGGGAGTACGGTAGATACAATGATGCATCCATCGATAGTATTACTATGGTCCCTAACCCCATTTCCCTACTCAATGGCTAGATGAGAGGTACTTCCCATGAGTCCCAGACTGCATGGGTAGGATGCCTCGATAGGAGAACCACTCATCCTATCCATAAGTCACCACAGGGTATCATAGGGAAGGTTGAACCATTCACCTTGTACACAGCATGCCATTAGGGGAGGGTGAGTCGCCCTATGGTCACTTGTTGCTAAAATAGGTATGCCAATCACCTTAGAGCCCCTAGAGCTCAATGCATGCATCATGCAAGACCCTCATAAGAGGATCTCTCAATGACTCCAAGTCATTCATGAAAGTCACAAATTTGACCTTTCCCCAAAGCTTCAATAGAATGTCTATGACGTGTACATCAATCTCTATGTGATGGATCCTTATCTCTCATCAATGTACCATATCCCATATGAGGTAGTATCTGATGTCTATATGCTGGAGAAATCATAGAATACGGGATTCCTCAACAATCAAACCCCCCCTTGGTTGACACAAAAGATCATAGTGATGTCCATCATGTGTATAAAAAACTCACTGAAGAGCTTCCACAATCAGGCGGCTTCACATGAGATCATACCCGTAGCTATGTATTCGGTCTCAGTGGTGCTCAACGAAACCATCTTCTGCTTCCTTCTCATCCAATATATCAAGCAGAACCCAAAGAGAGTCAACACCCATAAGTGCTCTTGCGATCCTTCACACTACCTTCCTAATCATCATCAGAATAACCATGCACCTTCACATTCCCGACAATGTATCTCAATTCATGAGATATTTTTCCCTGAAGATATCTCAAGTGATTCTTGGCATCAATCCAATGAGGCTTAACCAAATATGAGCCCAACATGCTAACATATATTTGGATGGGAGTTCACCAAGAACATCAGTGCTAGTATGAGTTTGTGAAACTCATAGGCATCTCCCAAAACTAGTTTGGCATTACTACCACATAACTTTTGAAAGTTAAGCTCCATCGAGGTAGTCACAGGCTTGCAGTTTACCATTCCAAATCTGGAATCCAACTCCCTCTTACTTTTGCAAATGAAAGGTTCTACACATGTCAGAAAGAGGTCGTCCTTAGGATGTTCTGGTATGAGAGGTCTATCATCCACAACCTTCAAGCAATGGGTTGGATCGACTTCAGTCCTAGCGAATCTCAGCTTCATCAAACAACTATCAATCCTCTCATACTACACTTGGGGTGTTTTTCTTCAAGCCATAGAGGTCTTTCTTCCAGCTATATACATGAGATTCTCGATCATGAATTTTAAACCCCTCAGGTTGTTCCAAACCTGTGGACCTACTACATGAGGGGAATGGTCCCCTTGTAATATTTTCCTTCAGTACATCTCAGACATGTACCTTAATGCTCTTTTTGAATTCAGGCATCCCTATCACCATTTGACTCACATTGGGTAGGGCCCCATAAAGTAGACCTCTGGTGCTATAGATGAGATGTGTCAACTGACATGGTCCCCAATGGACTTCTTGCAACTTGATACAAATTGCCAACCCTAAACCCATGAGCAAAAGCATCTTTGAAAAATTCCATTTTGAAACACGTACCTTTCCATCAATGAATTCCACCCTGAAACCTTTGACTTCCATTGCCAATATGGATACCAGGTTCT
This sequence comes from Pinus taeda, assembly GCA_000404065.3. Classification (NCBI taxonomy): domain Eukaryota; kingdom Viridiplantae; phylum Streptophyta; class Pinopsida; order Pinales; family Pinaceae; genus Pinus; species Pinus taeda. The sequence continues at coordinate 204,919 of APFE030028247.1, read as the reverse complement.
TCTTGCGATCACGTACATAAATATATTCTCATAAATGAATCAAGTTACTCTCATTCAATTGAGGGGTAACATTCCCTACACCCTTTCCGAGATAGGTGGCATCAACTCCAAGTATAATCCCACGATTGTTTCCATCTCTACTAAATTAAAAAGAGCACCCTTGTATCAGTTGAAGTTCCTTGAAGCACTACATTCAATAAGCCATATTCCCAAAGAGTCTGAAGGAGAGGGCCAATAAAAGATAACGCTTCTTTATCTTATCAGAAACAACATTTGATTCTTCATACTTGGGGTTCCTTTCTTCCTTTGAAGATTCGGTTGTTCCCTTTACGACTTGCATTCCCTCGATCATCCCTATAATGATTGTTATCATCATCAAGTGATGTGTCCCTACCATTCAGACACTCTTAAGCATAATGGATGAACTCATTACAAACAAGGCATCTTCCATTCCTTCCACCCTTAGACCTAGACTTCCCATTGAAGTAATCTTTAGGTAGGCCATCAAAAGCTTCCGTTGCACCATTCTGATAATATTCTCTACTTTGACTTCACCCTTGGTGAATCTGAAGAGGGATGAGGAATCCATTTATCCTTTTGTCCTTTCCCAACTATCTTCGGTGATTGTTTTTTCACTCTCTCTTGGGCTTTGTCTTCACCTCAACTTTGATACCATGTTAATTTTAGGTATGTTCTATGCTTAGAGCAATTTATTTCAATTTTCATAGTTAGCTCAATATCTTTTACAGATTATCAATACATCAGCATTAAAGTAAATTGTAGATAGAACACAAACATATATCACAGAAGACAATCCAAGACAAAAGGACATAAGGTGTGGCACTAGCCAGGGACAAACCCTAATGTGGGGAAACCCTTGATCAATTCTTCTTATATGTTCTTCAATAGTTCAGTAGACCGAGAGAGAGACAGAGATAGTACATATACAACAGAAGTCAACACTTTGACTTATCTAAGTAAGAGAATACATCATCTCTAAGTAGATGATACATGAGGTAGCTGAACCCAGTTGAAGACATGTTGCTTCAACTGATACTCCCAGCAGACTCCATCACCATGTTGCACCAATCATTGTGATGCTCCTCATCATCATGTTGCACCTCACTCTGTTGCACCATGATGCACCCATCATCACTATGTTGCATCTCATCATGACTGTACCCATCATTGTACTGCATCATGTACCATTGTTGTCCCATGTGGCATTGTTGCACCATGATTTTCACTATGGTCCTATGTGTTTGTTGTACCATGCTTTCCACCATGTGCTTGTTGCACCTTGCTTACCATACAGTTGTCCTAAAGTGCTTGCTGCACCATCCTTACCATGTTGTCCCATTGTGTTCGTAGCACCACTCTTACCATGTTGTCCCATTATGTTTGCAGCACCATGCTAGCCACCATGTGCTTTCTGCACCTTGCCCAATGTTCTTGTAGCACCATGCTTTCCATGTTGTCCCATTATGTTTACAGCACCATGCTAGTCACCATGTGCTTTCTGCACCTTGCCCAATGTGCTTGCAGTACCATGCTTGCCATGTTGTCCCATTATGTTTGCAGCAGCATGCTAGCCACCATGTTCTTTCTGCACCTTACTTACCGTACTATTGTCCCAATTGGATATTGATGTGCCATGTCATGTCGTTGTCCTATTTGTTAGCATGCCATTACTGTTGTCCCATCATTGCTTTTGTCCCATTATTGTTGCTATCCCAATTGTTGTTGTTGTCCCATCATTGTTGATGTCCCATTATTGATGTTGTCCCAATTGTTACTGGGACTGCACTTCTGGTTAGGGTAAGTGCCACTGCCCTTAACCCAACACACAACAATACTAGCCCTCTAGTGTTACGGCTAGACTTGAAGAGACTCCTCCCATGCCACGTTATCCTCTCAACATAGCCATGAAATAACTCCAACAACTTTCTATGGCCTGTGGCCTAGCTTGCTGTAGTTTTCAACCTCCTCAACATGCTCAAAAAACCACTCAAATTCAAGCATTTAGCTTCCCTCTACCCGGCCTAGTACCCTGTTTTCTCGACCCTAGATCCTTGGCCCTCCATCCATCAATTTGGTCACTTGAAGTGGCTTGCAGCTAGGGCATCATAGTAACCCTTCTTGACTGCATCTAGGGCTTGTAGTTACCAATGTATAGGGCAGCATGTAGCCCTCCTTGTTGACTTCATCTAGGGCTTGTAGAGACCAATGTATAGGGCAGCCTGTAGCCCTCCTCCTTGACTGCGTCTACGACTTCCTCTCTTGGATTTCTCTTCCACTAAAACTCAAAACAAGTGGAGAGAAATCAAGAGTGATGTGTGTAGAAATGACTATCAAGTCACCTCCTTTTATACTAAAACGTTGAGCACATGTGTGGGTTATTTGGTTGCTAGCCGACCATGATGAATTGTCTTATAACACAAATTAATCCATAACTCCATGAATAATTATCAGAATCAGATAATCTTTAGATCAATCCTACACCTCTCGATGAGAGGAGTCCAAAAAAAATATCAGTTGCCATAAATAAGATGACCCACATGGATTTTGGCCATAGTTTCCAATTTTAACACAAATGCTATGTCTTTTTTATTTATAGGTAGTGACAAGCAAATGTATTCAATTTTTTTATTACATCTTGTGGTCAACCAAAAGAACGAATATTACCATACAATTTGATAAGCTTGCATTAGTGTATCATGCACAGGTCATCCATGTACGCAATGCTCAACAAGCCACTTGAATGCTTGTAGTGACTTTTGGAATTGACATCTCATCATACTATATGATTTGATGAACCAAGGATTTATGAACAATTAATTTATAAATCCAATATCATTTACCAAAGTTAAATTCACACAATGATACACAAAATTGACTTCAATGGGCTTGCACAATAAAACTCTATTATTCATGCTATGTTGCCATACCAAAAGTAAATAAATATTTAATGCTAGAAGACTATAGGTATTTTAAAAATCACAATAAATATGATGTTCTATAATATATAAATTACGCATGCACAAACCAAATGCACTCCATTAAATCATTATTATGCTAAATCAACTGTCAACTTTAATGAATGGATTAATGCCATGCTACATGAATTTCACTCAGTGTTTATGTGTATTATGCCAATCCACTTGAATTAGGAAATAATTCATAAATTACACGAGTTCAAATTAAAGGTCAGAAATCCAACTTGTGAAGTAACTGAATCCTTGTATAGAAAAGAGGTCGAATATTACTTTCCAAAATTCAATCCCAAGTGAGCCAAAGCTTCTGCATAGTTGATTAATATTCCCAATGAAAATACCTTCATAAAATTGAAATAAGTAAACCCAAAACCCTTCATTCATAAAACTCTATCACAAGTTTTGAATTTCCTTAGATGATAAAAGAGTCTTTCATATTTGGTTTGGCTCAGAAAAACAAGTTCGAAAAAATTATCTCACCCCAGATTTGCGTTCTAAAACATCTCTTTGGTAAGGGAGACATGCTTCCTTAAATATATTTGAAGATCCACTTCAGGACAGTTGATTTCCATTTTAGGAGGGAAATGAAATTTTAAAATTTTGAATTTCAGAAATGGTACCCAAAACCCCAAATGATTGGGGCACCGACATTGAATGCATAAATACTTCCTTTTGATCCCAAAATTTAACTTCTTAAAATATTATTTGTATTTTAATAAAATTTCTTCTTCATCCCAAGGAATCCCTTAATATAATATTATGTCATGGACCATATCTTAACTAATATTATTCTTACCACATTATTGCTTTATGGGAAATTTACCACAACATGGGGTCACCATCTTTAGCTAGACATAATTATCAAAATGTAAGGAGTCTCATGGTCTCCTATATATTTCTATAATTATGATGACGAGGAGAATCCAATAAAAGGTGGTCAAGAAAGTAGATAAGTTAGCCTTCTTCCTCAAAATCCTTAATAGATGTGGGGTTCCTAGGGATTTCTAAGCTTAATTGCACTTAGAGATTCCAATTGATGCAAACTAGACAAATGTTAAGAGTGTTCAAGAATTGGTGTTGGAATCAACAAAAAAACCATTCAAAAATCTCCCCCTTTGTCATTGATGACAATATATAATGCCCTATGATCACTTCTCCCCCCTTACTTCATGCCTCTGATCTTCTTCTCTGATTTTTGTCCCCATTTAAAATCAATGGCAAAGGGTTAATCAACCAAATGAAATAACTTCCTCTAGTGATATACCTTTCTCCTTGTCAATCATCTTGAAGGAGATGATGATCAATGGCTTGTCTTCCTTTAACTTCTCTTCTACCAATGAGCAATTATTTTCCTTTGATGGTTCCCACAATATATTAGCTTACTCTCTCTTACTATTTCTCTCTCCCTATCACACTATGGTTTTCATGACTTGCAATCCTATCCATGACTTTTTCAATTTAAGATACTACTCCACTAAAGTTGTCAATGATGTTGAAAACTGCCATGACTACTTGTGACATCGATCATCTATGTAATCGCCTCCTCCCACATTTACCCACTTTCACTGTCTTTCTTGGGGTAAACATGAGCTGAGGGTCACTATGAGAAGATTCAACCTCCTATATGACCTTAAGGAAATGGATTGGACAACTTGAGACCTTACCGACTTTCCTCAAGTGGTATAGGACCTCCATGAGCAACCCAACCCCTCTAGATCCCTGAGATAACTCTCTTTTTCACTGACCTAGAGCCTCATTCACTCCCTTTCCGAGGAATGCAAGTGACTATAAGCCTCTAGCCACTCCCATAGGCTTACCTACTAGCGACTATGGATTTTTCAAGTCAATTCTATGCGAGAAACCCTGAATTCTTATCTACTTTTTCAGAGCCAGGACCAAGGCCTCTGTTGAGAACTCGATGAAACTTCCAGAAATGACAAATGACATAGAAAAAAAATCATAAACCAAAACTTGAACCGTGACTTGACCTGACCCGTCCCAACTAGGATTCACATTCTGTCAAACGCATGGTAAACATGTAACCTACAAGTCATGAATGCAGAAATGAACATAGGGAGGTTAAACAAGAAGGGCTAATTCCTTCTCACTATATCTACCATAATGTTAATTAGGTCATGCATTCATTAACCAAACATTCATTAATGGAAATATGATAAGAGGCATACTGATATTTATTAATTAACCACACTTATAACTAGCATATAACTAGATAAATGAAAATAATAGAACAAAATTAAAGCCACATAACAAAAATTACATTTACTCATCAAAAGAAAGAGGAACTTAGCTTTTATTAACCATATGCAAAATCCTACCAAGTCAACTACTTCCACATACCACCCGACCATTCATTGGGCTGAACGAAATCTTTCTTTTAGTCAGTCACCCCCATTCCATATTCCAAGCATGAATGTGGGATATCATGGGATAAACCAATCCATAAACAACCAAGGGAATCCATAGGTTAAACCACCTCCACCCTCACCATACTGTGATCTCACCTAACAAGTCCCTAGATCACAGAACCAAATAGAGCTTGGGTGCCTTAGAATTCCTTCACCTTCCCTTGAGGAATTTTCCTATCTCCACCCACATATTGAGGGATTCCCAGAGAAAATCATATCCACCCCAACCTTTGGAATTTTCTTGATCTCCTAGATCTAGAACCTTCGAGTAATCCAAAGCTAAACGAAGAAAGAATCCCATCACACCATGTCTATCCGAAGATGGAAAGGCAAGGATAAAACCACTATAAAGACCCTGAAAAATCCATGCCACTTACATCAAAGAAACCAAACTACATAGATGCATTGTAATGCATGCCAACACCAACTAATAAATCATACATGCAATCTGTTACCTATAATTATTTGAGATGAAGCTACCTGATCCAACCTTTCCTTGATTGATCCTTGGTTTCCTTTTCTGTCCTTTTCTTTCTTTGCCTTCCTTGTCCTTCCTTTTCTTTCTTGCTTTTCCTTCTTCTCTTGGTGCTCCTCTCCTCTATGAGACTAACTCCAAAACTGAATTGATAGAAAACTACCAACTGATGCTTTGATGTCTTTTTAATCTTGATGCCTCTAATTTCTTCATTTTTCCATTATTTTTCCTTCATTTTACTCCTCACATGAAACCTGTGACCTTTCACCTCCTTTTTCTCTTGATTTACTTTATTTTCATAAAAAAAATATTCCAATCAATGCATCTTTTCCTTTTCAAAGGCTTTTCCATTGCCTTTTCCAATTTCCCCTTAGCCATAAATGCAACAAGTGATGCCCACTAGAATATGCTTCCAAAAATTTGACTTGCAATAAGTGTCCCATGACCTTGGCCTTATTTTTCCTTTATTAAATTTTATCGCATAAACTTTTCACTTGGAGTTGTTACAATCTATTATATATCAATCAGTGTGAAGGTGTTATTATTGTTACAGGGAATCCCCTTATTCAACATTCATTGTATAGTGAGTCTTCAAATGCAATGTTCATAATAAGGTAGAAACCATCTCCTCTGCTAGATCATCTTGAACCTTGACATCTTCCATCGTGGAATCATCACAATGTTCTAAATTCTCAAATGTTGAGATCATAATGAGTGGGACATCTTCATTCCTTTGATCTACTTTTTATTGCTTTCTTCTACAAACTTTTTTGTACCTGATATTGGAATTCTCTTTCCTAAAGGGTTCCATCCAGTGTCTGCAATTATGAGCAATGCGTCCATAGAAATGGAATTTTAAGCATTATATATTAGACCTGAATGATGGAGCATCTGATATCTAATTTTTGTTGGCATAATTATATGATAATTAACCATGTTATACATACTACAATCCCTAGCCATATGCGCAAAGTTAGAACATGAAAATAAATAATCATTAAACATGCTAGAGTACTTGGATGAGATGCTTTGTTAAGAAGATCTGATATAAAATTTCCCTCCTAGAGGGGAACAACCCTTTGATTAATTTTGATTGCTTCAACATTTCTTCTCGAAGCCACAACATTTTCAATTTTCTTTTGTCCTTGATTTTACCTTTGAGGAATCTTGTTGTCTTTGTTTTGCAAGGCCTTGGAGCTTGCCTCTCCTTTAGATGATGGTTCTCTGACATAACTAATACCTATTTTGATACATGGAGATCTCTGGAAACTAAGAATATCTTCCCAATCTTTTGTGCTCCTCATTAGCATCTTCACCTTGTCTCTTCATCTCTTAATGATACGATTTACTCTTCTCTTATCATCCAATCCTCTTCTTTCTTCTGAAATTGACATTTTTGTTCTTCCTCGGTCCTCTTGGATTCTTCAAGATAGATTTTGAGACAAATTTTCTCTTATTTCATCTGGTGGCAAAGGTCTTCTTCAATATTAGATCTTTGAGACGAGAAATATTTTGTTCCATTCCATTAATAACATGATCCTTCTTTTCAACATCTTGAATTTTCTCCTCAATCCTGTTAATCTCTACAATAGCTACACCAAGTTCTTATTGGTTTTGATTGACTTCTTCCTTGAACCTGTGATTTTATTCCTCTGTGTTATTCAACTCTCTCAAAGCATTTATTAATACCTTTTCCATGTCTACATCCTCTTCTTCATATTCTTCCTCATTATCGGAATATTCTGTATGAGAATCTAATTGACTTGAAGCATAATTATCATCATGTTTGTCTTGAACAAGATTACCTTGACTTGCATGAATATTTCAAATTCTCTCCCAAAGATGTTTGGCAGATGATCATCGTCCTTTATTGGATTTCATAGAATATGGAAATGCACTTAATATGATACTCATGGATTTAGAATTGTATTTTATTGATTCATTGATAGAGGTATTTCTAGAAACAACAAAATCCCATATATCAGATCCAATTGCTTGTAAATAGGTTTCCATTTTATCTTTACAAAATATAAAATTGATTCATTGATAAGAGGAATTGGAACAACCTATTTCTCTTCATGAGCTATAATAAGTTTTGAAATAATTTCAATACTAGGAACTTCCTTTGGCTTCTTTGAAAACTTGGTGGCTTGATTCCTTCACATTCCCTTCTTGATTCACCTGAGATCTTCCTTCCAACTATTAAGTTGTTATTGAAGGAACCTACTCTCATACCAATTGTTCAAAATACTAAGAGGAGGGTGAATCCATATTTCCTACAATAATTAGTATTTTTAGCGTTAGATAAATATAGAGAATCATTAACACCATTCAACAATGCACAAAATAAATACAGTAAACACCAAATAATTTTAGGTGGAAACCCTTCCTAAAGAAATACCACTAAACACTTCTTAATATTTTTCCTCAATAAGTACATCAACATGAAGCTCCAAATTTCATCATCTTTAGCTACAACTAAAGGAGTCTCCAACAAACCTTGTTTACATGATACAACCTAATAGATGCACAAACAATATGTTTACCAGTGGCTACTCTAAGGACACTTCAATGCCTAGGTTTATAGGTTGTAACTGAAGCATGCTCCAACACCCTATTTACTAGCTATTACTAGATGGATGCTCCAACTCCATGCACAAGATCCAACCTTCCCTACCATTGCCCTACCACCCTGAAGTGTTCTTAGGCTCCGACTTAAAGGAGAATCCACTTTCCTACCTCACACTAGCCTGCCACCCCGCTCAAAAAGTTGTTTCTTTCTGGAAAGGCTCCCACCTTCATATTACCACAATAGACCATGTTTCATAGTTTTCATAGTGAATCCAAGTGTGCTCAATAATGAATACAAAATAATCTGCAATATAATCTCTAGTCAAAGTGCATCAAACCCTAGCATCAGTGAGATATGCTTTTGTATCAAACCCTAGTTTAACAAGAAACTATACCAAGTGCACTATCATAATCCAATTTTCCAAACAAATGTTGCATATGAAACCCTAGCTCAACTGCCTCAACACTTTCACAATTCAAACCTAGAATCAGTCAAATTCTGTTGCAATATCATATCAAATTTGTTCATCAAACAATTAACATAGTGCAAACTAAGCCATACAAATGTGTATCAATTCTAATGAAAGCAATGCATACACCTATATATTTTTCTACAATACAAGTATTTTTCTCAAGCCCTAGTATATTTGGCATACATTGCTCAACATAGAAAGACAAGGTGCAAATTTTGACTCATAGGTTTTCTATTTGCAGGTAAGTAATGCATTCTTAAACTCAATAGTATATATTATATCATTTTTTCTCTCATTCACTAGAAAATCACTATTTTGGCCTCTCTGTAATATGCACAATTCAGGCCAGTTAGATCTCTAAAAGACAAGCCTTACTCAGCTTATTAGAGTGATTAATTAGTAGTAAATTTTATCTAGATTATTGAATTTTCCAACAGAATAAAATCCTAGCAGTAGCTCTCTTTGACCAATGTACTTGATAGTAGCATACGCCTATTAGCACACGACTAGAACATATATCACACATATGTATAACGTACAAAACCACTCTCCCACAATACTAATATGCAAGAAGTCAATCTAATTAATGAAGAGTTGTGTGCACTTCTATTCTTAAATTCTTACAACTGCGACATGCTATGTAGTCATAGGCACCAATGCTTAAATAAATCGATCATACAAATGTGCCAAAACAAATTTAGACCGTCAACTCATAAATAAATTCCACATTCTAACACAAAAAGCTCAATTCATGCACTGAAATCATAATGTTACAAGTATATTCATCAAGCTCTAATCATATTAGTCAACAAGCCTTGCAAATTACATGAGAAAACTACATAAGAATACAGGTTGCAATATTCTCTCTACACACATTCCTTTGTAGGGCTCACAACAGAAAGCAAGTGCATCCAACTTCATCCAATCTACACTAATTCCGAACATAGATGTTGTGTCTTCTTCACTTATAAGTATTGAAAATCATATGTATTGAAGAATATATTGGTATCACCAAATCAATGGGTAGATGATTTTTTCAAAATTTGAGATCAAAATGATAAATTGATAAATCATTACAGTAAGGGTTATTGGAAAAGGAAAATTTGTTGTTATCACTTAAAATCAACGTAAACAGTTAAAACAAAATAAAGTATGATGCATTTGTAATATAAGTAACCTCATTCAAAATATTCATAGTTATTATGATACTTCTCATTTGGTGGATCATAATAATGCTAATGTGTCTCTCTCATGCTAGGAGGCTTAGAATGATGGTCGTTGTGACATTTTTAAACATGACCCTCTTATTGAAGATGATCTACTAGGTTTCTTTGGAAATCGTAAATAATAAATTTCTTTCAAACTTTTGAAAAAAAAAAGGTTTCGGAATGTTATGAAAAAGAAGTCAAGGTATCAAAAAACCCATAAAAATACATGTAAGGTTGAGAAATGAAGGACTTTGTTATGAATTTCAAACAACTAAAGTAGTTATCAAGTTTTGTGAAATAATAAACATTGATAATAGCTGAGTCATCTACAATTAGCACTAAAACAAATCAATTGCAAAAGCAAGAGAAATTTTTAAATAATTGCATCATAAAAGGACACGTACAAACTAAGTGTTGGAATAGAGAAATTTCAAATCCTCATATACATGTAAATTATTTTTATATAGAAGTGCATGAATGTCCAAAAGTTACTTTTATGTTGAAAGGATTATACAAGGTCAAGAATTACAATGCACAACAAGATATCCCATACAAAGTTCGTGAATTCATTTTTCTTCTAAAATTCAGTGGTCATTAAGGAGAAAGTAAACATGTTTAGGAAAGTGTTTTCATTTCTTTGAATCATTTATTTGATTCATGAATATTGTTTTTGTAATAGTGAGTGACAAATCAAAAATATTTTGTAAAGGTAAAGACAAGTGAGCCAGGTTTGAAGAAGAGATAAAGAATAAGTAGGAAGTGATATGTGGAGATGAGATGGGCTTAGATATTTGGGCATATCAATTATTACAAAGAAGTGATGGTAACTTAATAGAGAATTTTGAATACTTTTTGTACCGAAGTCGGGATGTATTAATTGTGTAGTGGGTGCATAATTGATTGTACTGACACCATATATCATTGTTCTAAATTGTAAAAGTTTTGATTTCCCTAGAGGTGTTTTGTAATACTTTTTGAGTCATGCCAACACGCATATTGGTATAGTAGTGGAAGAACATCTAATCATGCAATGTATTTCCTTTTATGTATAGTGAGGATGTGACATCAAGTTGTTGAATATACCGGCGACTGCTTGAATAGTAATGAGGGTGGTAGTTGTATTTGCATGCTAGCTAGATGTTGAATCTTATAATTTGAGTGTTTGGTTAAGGAGAGAATATAAGATAGATAGCATTATATATGGATATAAAAATCAGTTTTACTGATTTAAAATTTTAGTGGTGAAACCAATGTGAAGAAAATGCATCCAAATGGAAAACCAAAACAAAAGCTTTCAAGAATGAGAATATTGCAAAAGAGGTAGGAAGGAGATGGATGTGATTCTAGATGTAGGAAAGAAGAAAGGATGGTGAGGATGAAAATGGAAATTTTATTGAAACAAAATAATTGAGGTAACGATGAAGGAAAATCAAGGTAAACATTGTGAGTTGTGTGGAACAATAACAAATTGAAGGTCATATTGTAATGTGAGTCGCACATTATTCATAAGAAATTCTATTGTGTCATGTTTGACTTGATGTGTATGGTTCTTGGTCAATTTAAACAACCTTATTTGGTGTTTAAAGTAAGAAAGAAACCAATTGAGGTATGATGGTTGAGTATCATAAAAAAACTCCCATATGTGTAGTTTTAAAGTGTGGTTAAGGGTAAGCTAAGAAAAATCCCAAGATCATGATGATGCAAGGGGACTTCAAGCTACATGTATGAAGACATGTTATGGAAGAATAATTGAATCAACCATATACAAAAAGGACATCCTATTATACCAATAGTTCCAATGATTTATTACCCATGCATTCTAGTGGAGGGTTGTTGTAATACTTAGTACACGACTTTACTTTATGTCAAGCAAATTTAATTACTTGCAGGAAGTTCAGAGTTCCTAGAAGGAAAATTAGAGATATTATTGTTGGCTTGATAGGCCCTAACATGGGTTCAACATTAAGCACCCAAGAAAATCCCTACATTACTGGCCCTTTTGGCATGAATCTACGAAGAACGGACTGAAGTCTCACTCAAGGCAGTATGTAGGGATGCAGGAACCAAGTTTCCACACCCTGAGATGGTTGTGATGTCAACTTTAGACCTTCACTTTCCCTTCCCACAGATTGATAAGTCCTTTAGGGCTTATCAATGTACTTCTCTTATTCGTCCTTGAAGCCTCTGCGAAAGTCTACAACTATCCTTTGCATACCCTAAATAGGCAGATCAGGCGCTTACACACCTCTGTAATTATCCTTAGTTGTATGTCTACCCAGATTAGCTTAAGTTTAACGTGCATTACAATTAACTTTGCGTAAACAAATATTCTTACTTGCCTTCATATGACAAAGTAAAATGCATAGATTCATGCATCAATATAGCATTAATTCATAACCCCAGTATTCAACCTAACATAATCGCAACATTCATGACATAAGTAAAATAATTCATACACAGGTAATTCCATAATACTTCTCTTTATTAATAATCTAGATTTCTAGTATAAATTTTGACTTCCTTGCGCACACAACTACAAGGGTCTGTGAACTTAATTGTGGACTTCTACCCTAGGCCTTTGCGCACTCAGCTACAGAGCCTCTTCCTATGCTAAGACTCTTCGCTCTTAGTTCTCATAGAAACATAAACTTACTCAGAACTCTACCAAAAACTTCTCAATTGGCTTAGACTCTTCTAAGACTCCCATTTTGATACAATCTCATAGTCCGCGGACCAATGGTGGATCTCATCAAGCAAACACAAACTATGTAAACTAAGGGTGCAAACCCTTTTTGACTTCTTACATCTTCATTCTCCACAGCCACAAAATGCGGAGACTTTACATTCTTTACACAAAAATTGGGCATTTAGCCCCAAAATTGACCCCAGGGGCCCCGTTCCCAATAGGCCCCCAACACAAATCCGGTGACTTGCCCTCGAGTCACTCTACTGGCACGAAGATTTTTTCACAAAGACCTCCCAGCTCCACCTATACCACTGCGACTTTGGCAGTGAATTGTGTTGCCACCTACTTCACCTGCTCAACCAACTACTCTGTGGTTGGCTCTGTGTTGTCTGTGTGTATTTTATGTTGTGTCACCTATAGACTAGCCAATTTCCCTTCAATGGAGGCAATGAGTACATGTTGGCTTGTTGGGGCCTGACCTAGGTTCGGAGGTGATTTAGAGAAACAAATCTTTGTACTAATGTCCCTTTTGGCAACAATCTGCGGAGTGTGGACTAAGGTCTCACCCAAAGTAGTGTGGGAGGGTGCTAGAACTAGGTTTCCACACCCTAAGGATGTCTAATAGTATTAAGTGGTCCACGATTCAACTCTGCGCACCTGTCACTACACGCACTTACTTGTACTTCGTATCCTAAGCTGTTGCCTTCGCGCAGCCCTGCTCGAGAACCGAACAATGTTATCACCCAAGTCCTTACTAGTAACCCAATATTGGTTGATTAACTTAGCTTATTTTCATGTGTAAAGTATACCTAGAAATATAAATCATTCATACAAGTGCGTGCAGTAAATAAATAGTGTAATTGCAATTCATATCAACAGATACCAACCTAAGAACAGATACATGGAATTAAGATAAAACTTCTCCTTATTATTCTCTTTCGTTGGTTACAAACTCGATTCTACCTTGTGGACTCTACTAGGCCTCTACACACTCAGCTGTAGAGCCTCTTCCTACTACTACGCCCCAATACACTTAAACTCTTACTCTATGCTCAAACCATTCGCACTTATTTACTTCTCCTTTTTCCTCCCTTTACAACTTAGAGCCTTGCTCTATTTATACAATCCCATGGTCTGCGGACCATGGGTAGGCCAACATTACATCATAAAACTTAGGTTGAACAACCCTATGATTCAACCTATACTTCAAGCTCTACACCCACAATTCATGGAGTCTTTCAATACATTTGACCCAAAAGTTGGGCTTTGAGCCCCAAAACCTTCTATGGGGGGATCCGATGCTCAACAGGACCCCAACGCAAACATTGTGACTTGCCCTCGTGTCACTCTATCGGCGTGGTGATCTTAGTTCAGAGTCCCTCCAACTGGTCCCATATTCTTTTGGTGTCCGCAACGTACTGAGCTATTAATTGTTGAACCTACTGCATTCTGGTGTCTGAATCATCTTTGTTTGAATTATGTCTTTACCTTGGTATCGCATCTGCTGCGTCTGTTTATAGTCCCATGCCGTAGTCCCGATCCTCAGGTCATGAAGAATATGCTTTGGTCAATTAGTCAGATAATCGCTCAGCCGCGTAGGGCGTTAAGCGGTTGTTGTTTACATTGCTTGGGTAGGGTTATCCATTTAGTTTGACTAGCTAGATCACAACTCTGTCTGTGGCCTCCTTAACCACGTATAGTCCCAGCCAGTGCATTCTGAATTTTCCTACAAATTTTTCAAACTTACTGTCATATAGCAGCACTAAGTAATTTACCTGGAAAGTGCGCAACTTGATACGGTAGTCATGCCAAGCCTTTTCATGCTACTTTTGTACCTGCTGATAAAATCCAGCCAGAAACCATTCTTCCTCGAGTTCTTCTAATTGCACGAGCCTTTCTTCTAGAGCTTCGCAGTCCATCATGTCTATGAGCACTGTTATTCATAGACTAGGTACGATGTATTCCATCGGCATGATAGCTTTCGTGCCATAAACTAACCGAAAAGGTCTTTGTCCCGTCAATTTCTTGCACGTTGTCCTGTAAGCCCATAATACGGAAAGTATGCATAAGTCCCAATTAGTGCATCTCACCTAGTGAACCCTGTTCAGTACTCTACTCACCCTATCTAATGCTTCCTCATGGATAATTGGTAACGCACGTCACCTTTTTTGATACTGCATTTTGTCTCGATTCTCTATTCAAGGAGTAGTGTGCGATAGTGCCAGCTATGCGGCATATGTTCGTAACCATTGGGAAAGGTGGGCATGCATGTTGTTTTGCCCCTAGTGACTGGCTCTCATCCTAAGCTAGTGTTTTCCAAATCGTAGGTGCATTATCCTTCTACATCTATGCCAGTCCTCAAAACTTCCTTGATGCGTACCACACCATTGTGCGGTTGTTGCACACAGTGCCCACTTCAAAGCACCGAACTGTTATTGTTTTGGTACTACGCTTTCAAATTTATTCCGGAATTCATCCGCCGCTCTCAACCCATCATACATAGGCAAATCCCTTGCTTCTATTGTTACACAACCTAGTGATCTTATCATCATGTTGAAATTGAGTGTGGTTACCTCGTGTAACCGGTTTTGCCATCGTTCTACTTCTTCGTCCAAATCTGAAGTGCAGGGGTTGTCACGCTCTCATGAAATCCTACCATCTGCTGTCGGATTCACCTGTTCCTCTTCTTGCACAGTTATATTGTAGATACAATTGAGATCATCATCACTATCATTGTCTCACACGGGTTCAATGTATAATGCTCCTTTGGCTAGACCTAGCGATACTACTACGCATAGTGACATGTTTTCAAAGATCAGTTTGCGCTTCTTCAGATTTATGACTCCATTCATATCTGTGGCCTTGTCTATTCCTAGTAGTGTGGGATAGGGATTACTATCATCAACAATCTCTATCACTTCAAAATCCACCTGCATGCTTGCTCCTTCAATATCTACTCTCACCCCTTGCAATCTTCCAATGGGCAATATCTTTTGTTTGTTCACCATTCATAACTAAATAGGAGACCATTATAGTGAGGGTTTGCCCATGAGTTCTCATGTTTGTTTTGGCAGTACATTCATGTCCAATCCAAGATCCAGGATTAAATGATCCATTTCATACTCGCCAATTTGCGCATTCAACCTCATTTCCCTTCCTGTGCGCAAGGCATGCTTTCCAAGTTTCTATGCCACATGCGGTTCTCCTGACCTTCCACACCTAGTGATATATTCTTGTAGCCCTTTTACTGCCTTGCTGTCACGTTGCAGTTTCATGCATGTCTCCAGAAAGGTAGTGAGAATTGAAGGATCCATCCCTGTTTCTAGTTGATCCTTACTACCAGAAGTGGAGGCCTCCGCGAAGCTCTTATTAGTGTTAGAGTCGGTCTAGTTATCCCTTCGTCAGAGATCAAAACTCTTTTTTTCATTTCATGTTTAGGTGTCCCATCAGTTTCGATCAGTTGCATTTCATTAGGCATGCCATAAATATGATGGAATGGTTTGTGTCACTCATTCCCCTCGTGTTTGGCACTGCTGGTTTAGGTGTGTTCATAAAAATCAAATCTTGAAAGGTTATATTTCTAGGTCATGACAAGTGTTCTCAGTCATTAGGTCTAGGGTTAAGTCAATTTGGTCTTGCAAAGTCTAATAAAGCTAGCAGGCCAGAGGGAGGTCCTCAATAGGTGGTTATCTTACAGATAGGTTAGGACTTCTCTTCAAAACTCTGTTTTGAAGATAAGTCGTCATCTCATTTTTATAATAAATTTTCAAAAATTTAAGTTCTTGAATTGTCCAGGCACAACCTTGGTCTCCTTTGCCAGATTATATCACAGCTATCCCTGCAAAAAATTGTCAAAGAAAATCATTATTTCAACCAAATTTAAGGAGGAAACCAAAAAGTCAGAAGTCTATTAATCCTGAAAAAGTGTCAAAGACAAAACATTACAAAATGGGTTATGGACCAAGCAAAAATCAAATTGGTGTCTTTATAACGATATTTCAATGAAATTTCAAATCATTGTACATGCCAAGAGTGGATAAAATCGTTCCAAGGCAAATTTGTGAGTTTGAGTGGAGGTTGGAGCAATTTTCAGGTGGACGATGCACTGGGTTAGGTGCACGACGCATTGGTTGCGCGCGGCGCACTGGGCACAAAGAACCAGTGTAAATTTACAAGCGCGCGGAGCACTGGGCAAGGTGCGCGGCGCTTACAGTTTGGAGCCCGAAAACGATTGGGAAACCCATAAAATCACCTCCTCTTCGCATCAAATTATCAGGTAGGCTCGCCTACATTTCCTTTGCTTTGTTTTTAATGGTGAAAGTGATGGGTTCATGTACGATTGCCATGGAAACCAGATTTTGAAAGCCTCCCTTTGTCAATAGAAAAAGTGTTGTAGGGTTTGAAACAGTTTCGTTACCAAGGTTGTGTTTTTTCCACCATTTCCCTTATTCCTCATTCCCCATCATATTTCCTCATCAATTCCCTCATTAATCCTACACTACAATCCCTGAAATCCTAATCCCCCACCTCTATTAAAAACACATTAATCCTATCTAATATCCCAAAACCCCAATCCAATATTCACATTTCCCCTTCCTTCCCTAATTACATTTTATTTCCAAAGTCCCTAATTCCCTAGTGCTTTCCCTTTCCTAATCTTCCCTTGTGCATTTGTTTCCCCTTGGTCACAACATTGTTAGAACAAAGAGCAATTTGCATTCAATTGTACACACAATTTTATATATCATCATATATATTCCAGCTATCTTGTTTTCAAAGTCATGTCAGAGACGGATTCAGTCTATGAGCAGGAGTATGACAGTGATTCTACACCAGAGGTTAATGTGCCACGGAGGTATCACAAAAGTGGCAAAGGTGGTCAGCGTGTCAGGGAGGAGCCTACTTCTTTGGCTCAATTGCAGGCTTGCCCACTTGCAATGGATTGTTTTCAGCGTCGATCATGTTTCCAATACTGTGAGATGATCTCACAAACCCAGCATCATCGTGAACTAGTTCGTTTATTTGTTCTACATTTACATGATGGCCATGTAAACCTCGCCGGAGTAAATTTTACCTTGTCACCAGAGACTATTGCTCAGGCCACCAGGATACCAAATGTAGGAGAGGAATGGAGCAAACGCCAGCAATTAGATAGATTCTACTATGAGCCATACATCAAACCTGGGTATATGAGACACTTGAGCACAGTTTTTCCTTTCAGATTCCTAAGGGATGAGTTTGCACCATTGATGAAACTCATCATTCGGTATTTCAATTGCGAGGGAATATTCTCGCGTCTCTATGCGTACCATGTCCGTTTGTTGATGTATTTCGCGAGGGTACGTATGATGAACATTTCGTACTTCATGTGTCGCAACATAGAGAGGATGGTGACTTTAGTACAAAGGAAGACCCCAGCACAGCAGCATAGAAGCATATATCATTACGTGCTTATCAAAATCATAGTGATGCATCAGTTGACACAGCAGGGCATTACTTGGGAGGATTTCATCTCCCGTGACTTCTTCTCAGCGTAAACAGCCGCTTCTCTAGATAGTTCATGATGAGGGAGCGCCTTCACACTAGCTAGACATTCCTGAGACTGAGCATATAAGTGCTCCTCCGTATGTGACATACCAGTTAGGCCACAGGGCCTTATTTGCATCTACACGACGAGTACTATCTCCACCCGGGGTGGAAGGGGTCTCGTTGACTCCATCAGCAGAGTGAGTATTATCTCCACATCATGTGGAAGGGGTCTCGCCTTCTTATTTAGCACAGGTACAGATCCAGGACAGGGACAAGAGGCCTATGCATGATGAGGGTCCTTCAGGAGGCCGGGACATGGATTTCACTATCATTGATGTTGATGCGAGCTCTCCTAGCTCGAAGCTAAAGGAGATAATCTGGGAGAAAAGGGCTGAGAATGACTCGCTGTAAAAGAAATTGCAGATGGCTAAGTGGGTGATAAACCACTTGGAGCAATCCAACAAACAGCTAGAGGATGAACACACACTTTATGAGCTGTGGCAAATCCGTGACGATCAAGAATTGGCCCGAAAGAGACCCGGTGATATGACACCGATTGATTGAGAGTCTATGCTCATCCGTGTGAACACTCATCTGGAGAAATTGTTGGCAAAGGAAAACAGAGGCAAAGACATGCTTCGTCATATGAAAACTCATTATTGGGCTTGTATGCATGTCTGCAAAGCAAAAATGAAGATTCTAAAGAGGCGATTGAGCAAAGCACTAAAACGACGAAAAAAGCCCGATCCACTCCAAATTTTGGCCGAGGCTTCATTGCCGGGGCACAATACATGATGGATGGTCTTCACTTCGAATTTGAGAAAATTCAAAGAAATTTTTGTCATTTTGAAAATTTTGTCCTAAAAACAGGTTTTTTGGCTCAACGCATAGCGCGTCGACGCGCGCGCTTAAGATTGGGACACTTTCTGGAGGAAAAATTTACATTTTTGGGTTTGTCATGATAAATTATGCATCCTCAGCTATTGCCAAAGCATTTCATCAAGTTCTGGGTGATCAAAAGGCTCAAAAACACCATGAAAATCACCTTTCTGCCACCTTTTGCACCAGGAGGAAGTACTTCCGGGAGAATGACATTTTGAGGGGGCAAATGAGCTCCAAATTGAAAAATTCCACTTGGGCTAGATAGCAGACATCTAGGGCTTTCCAACTAGCTATTGTGAGCTTGATTTGAATATCAGGAAGTGCCCCAAAAGCAGGTTCAAAGGCGTGCGGCGCATAGGGCTCAAACATGCAGCGCATAGGGATTTTTGGCCAATTTTTCATCTTTCAGCTCAGGAATGCAGCCAGTTTGACCAGTTTTGATTTGTGATGTAATTTTTTACTCCTCTTGATGTAATTGATTAAACATGATGTAATTTTGACACTTAGTTACTTGTTCTAGAAGATTCATTCACCAAAGAGTGAAAATTTAATGAATGAATTGGTTTCTTACCTTATAGAGGCAAGTTGTTTTGACTGCCTAGATTGTAGTGCTTTGTTTAGAGTTGGTTGAAACAGCTCCTAGGATGATGAGCTCGACCCCTAGAGGCAAGGGAATGGGTTTTCTTGCCTATATTATGTATTTTCTAAGTCATTTTCAGGGTTGGACTCTTGGGAAAAGCTTGACACTCTATTGTACATATTTTATCTGCATTTTTGGCAAAGGAAAGACCAGGGTTTTGTAGCACTGTTTGGGATTCATGTGGCTTTATGTGTTGATGGTGTGCTTCTTTCAGTATTTGTAAGTTGTTTATGTGTATCATTTACCTTCTCTTATCTTCTGCAATTGAACAAATGAAGTGTTAAGTTAGAATCCATAATTTGTTATGCTCTGCCTTTAAGTTTGTTTGATTTTCCATGTTTTCATCTGTTTATGGAGAATCCTTGAAAGTATATTTCTCTCCTTAACTTCTCACCAGTCAGATCTAGCCATTCATTCTCTTTAAAAGCATCAAGACAATCGCCTACCTTGCCCCGTAGACCTCTGCAAAAACTGTGTCTCATCCCTGCACCCAAAATTGCCTTTCCCTTAGATTAAACAAAACTCCAAAAAATCAATTTCAAACTCCTTATACTTCATACCTAGCCTAAAATTAATTGCCAATTTAGTCATCTTGAGCCTCATTGATCACCTTTTGCCGAGATTGACCTGGAGAGAGCCCTCCCCTATCCTCGTAGGGCTAGCTACGAGGCTGAGCGTGGTTTGATGTAGCCTTGAGTTTTACCTTATTTCAGCTTAAGGTAGATTTGAGCGCTAACATAGTGGCGACTCCACTGGGGAAGAAATCTCAATGGTTTGCTTGTTGATGTGTTTGTTTCATGAGTCTTAGACGAAGTCTGAAGTCACGCCAGGTAGCTTTCGAAACGCTTTTGCCATGCATAAGCGGAAGTAGATAAACGTTGCTTCAGTCGATCTGTGGTTAGCTTGTGAGCACTTGATTTGCAAATCACCCCAGTAAACTTGTTCGTTCTAGACCTTTGGATGATTGAGTCTAGAAGTCGATAGGCTGAATTACTTATATTCCTTCGATCTTTTGACAAAACACACTGGTTTCAAAAAGACATACTAAAGCTAATCCAGATCCTAATCCACCCCCTGTCTACGAAAATCCAAACTTGATTCGAAAAATCCTTCGTCAAGAAAGCTCTCCGACTCCCGTGATTAAATCCCATTCATGTCCTACAATTTTTGAATATCTTGAAGAACTTTCTTTTGATGAGAAGTTTGAACTGTCATTGTTCAAAACCAAGTCTGAAAATGCTCTTGATTCTATAGTTCCATATCCTGATTTCGCTGCCGCCCTTCAAATCGAAAAGTCTAACAAGTCTATTGAGAATTTCATTTTAAGACAACTCCAAACTACAACTGAGGTTACGAATATCATTGATTTTCTAGAAACTACATCTGCTACCATTGGATCATCCATTACGGCATCCACCTCTAGACATCCTACTGAACCGCCTTTCATTCCTACCATCCCTGTGCAACCTATTATTTTTGATCATAAGTTTGCAATCAATTCGCCTTCATCCACTGTTTCCACACCTAAAACTACATCTCCTCCGCACACACCTCCTCATATAGCTCACACCTCAGCTGCACCTACTCCCCCAACATCTCCAAGGCCGACTGCAAATCCACCAAGAACCATGGCTGCCAGATTTGCACCCCTTGCTTTGCCAGCCAATTTGGATCCTATGCCTGCTAATTATCAGAGCAAGATTCCTATATTCGATGGCACACCAAAGAGTATATCAGCTCAGCAACATATTGTTCGAATGACGGACTTTTTGGACCTACATGAAATTGATGCAGAAAATGTTTCAATGAGATTGTTTGCCCAGACTTTTGGAGGAGAGGTTCGTAAATGGTTCAGAGCTTTACAGGCAAGGAGCATCAACACACTACAGGAACTTCAGACTTTGTTTCTAGATCGGTGGGAAATGAAGAAAGATCCGTTGCAAATCACTTTAGAGTATACCAACATCAAGCGTAATCTTGGTGAGTCTGTTCAGGATTATATTATCAGATTTAATGCAATGTATAATGCAATTCCAGATGACTTAAGACCGTCTAAAAAGTCAGCACTCCTTAAATTCCCCGACGGTTTTGATCTAGAAATGGCTTATTCACTACGAGACAGAGATCTGCCTACCTTAGAAGATATGCAAAAGATTGCTGTTAGTGTTGAGGCGAATCTGAATGATAAGAGAGCACGGTTGAAAGCAGAGAAAAGAGTGACTATACAGGAAGAGTCTACATCAGAATCGCCTTGGCTTCGTGAGATGGAAAAAATGTTCAAAAGAATGAAACTTGATAAATCAGAAATGCAGATTCATAATCCAAATTACCGTGGCCAACAACAGCCATAGTTCAGAATTAAGCAGCGTGAACAAAGAGCACAAGAGCCATCAGCCCAGCAGCAGATTAAGACTCCTCTTTTGCAGAATTTTGTGAGTCAAGATTCAGATGATGATGCTGATGTAGTAGGGGACCAAAATCACTTCTTTACTCCTAGTGATCTGCCCATTTACATCACTGAGGATGAAGAGTATGGAGAAAGTTCAGCCGCCCAGAAAGATGAAGATTTTATCTTAGCAAATGATGCAGATTTAGATGATTACCAAAGAGGATATTTGAATGCCTTGTCCACTCAACAGAAGCAATACTCATTGAGAAATTGAGATGTGCCCATAACTCCAATTCAGAAAAGAAAAGATGCTACAGCACCAAAGACGGATTCACCCATACCACAGAAAAAAGGAAAAGAGACAATTGATCCCACAGCTAGTAAAGTATCATTAGCAGAAAAGATGAATCAAACAAGTATAATCAAATATAAGAAGGAAGTTCCGGTCAAAGAAGTAAAAAAAGTTTCAGCATTTAGTTTGGAAAATGAAATTTCCAAATTAAAAATATCCATTCCTTTGACAGAAATCATGAAGAACAGCAGCTACCGTGGTCAAGTCTCCAAAATTCTAAATTTTGATCCAATGTTTGACACGGTAAATGTTGAAGATGATCATCCAGAATTGATATTTGGGCCTGCATTAGATGGTGAATCCCCTGACAATGATGTTCCTCCCTTTTATATCAGTTTGAGATTGCATGAATATGTATTGCACAATGCTATGTTTGATTCGGGTGCTTCGCAAAATTTGATGCCAAAGGCGATCATGGAAAAGCTGGGACTAGACATTACAAGGAGATATCATGATTTGTATTCATTTGATTCCAGCCGTGTGAGATGTATCGAGCTCATCAAATATTTGGTTGTTATCTTAGACCAAATTCCAGCGAAGAATGTCTTGATGGATGTGGTTGTGGCGGACATTCCTCCGTGATTTGGGATGCTCCTTTCAAGATCCTAGGGGGGAAAATTGAAAGGTACACTACAGTTAGATTTCTCTTACGCAACAATTCCAGTCTTTGGTCAAATGAGAAAGTTATATTGAGAGCAGAAGATGAAATACATGATAACCAGCAAAGAGAAGTCAATCAATCATCCTTTAAATTATGTACATACCGATTTAGAGTCGTTTGTGTTGCTTGCTGATAGTTTTAATGATCTAGATAGTCAGTTAGTTCAGGCGGAAGATATACCAGAAATCACTAAGAATTTTAGAGAAGTTCTGCAAAAAGAAAGAAGAGAAAAGCAAACTATTCTAGAGCAATCAGCTAAAGAAAATGGGCAGCAAACAGAAAAAATAGTGCCGGTGCAATTTTAGCATTTAGAGGACGATGAAGATGGTCTTTGGACCATGGATTTTGATGGCGCAGTAGGTAGTGATGGAGCTGGAATTGGTGTTTGGATTCACAGTCCATTTTCTGCTAAGGATAAGGTTCCAAGCAAAGTGAGAGTGTGTTCCTACAAGTTAGCATTTGACTGTTCTAATAATGAAGCGGAATATGAAGCTCTACTTGCTGGCCTTAAGATTCTTAGAAAGTTGAAAGCAAAAAGGATTGCAGTCTATGGTGATTCAGAGTTGGTGATAAAGCAGGTTAAGGGTGAGTTTCAGGCCAAGCATCCTCGCATGAGAGCTTACCGAAATGCAGTCTTAGATATTTTGAAGTTATTTTCTGACCATACCTTGACATGTGTGCCTCGGATACAAAATGGTGTTGTTGATGGACTTGCTAAGGTAGCAAGCAACATAAAAATTCCGATGAATTCCAGCAACAAGTTTGAGATTCATGTGAAACACCGTCCCACCGTTCCAGACAATCAGCGATGTTGGCAAGTTTTTCAGGATGACGAGGAGATTAATTATTTTTTGCAGAATAATGGTAAGTTCAAAGATACCTCCATAGATACAGAACATGATGATGGTAGTGATGATATACAAATAAATCAAATGGAAGTACTGCAACTTAAAGATAACATCATTCCTAAGGGATTGATCCCTTTGGAGGAACTCTTCGACCAAGATGATGTAGCCCGTAAACCAACATTGAGGCCAATTGAAAAAGGTGTTGAAGAAGTAAATATTGGGATAGCTGAGAATCCCAAGATGGTAAAATTATCAAAGTCATTATCACCAAAGGTAAAGGCAAAATATGTAAAATTGTTGTCTTTATTTTCTGATGTTTTTGCATGGGATTACTCAGATTTAAAAACATATGACACAAATATCATTAAGCATATTATTCCCATTAAATCAAATCAGAAGCCTTTTCATCAAAAGTTGAGGAGAATTGATCCAAAGCCGCTACCATTGATTGAAAAAGAGGTAAATAGATTGTATAAGTCATGAATCATTATGCCTATCCGATTTTCAGATTGGATATCAAATTTGGTGCCCGTGAGAAAGAAAACAGGTGAGATCCGTTTATGTATTGACTTCAGAAATTTGAATAAGGTTTCATTAAAAGAAAATTATCCGCTGCCAAAATGGACCACATATTGCAGCGAGTAGTTGGAGCATCAAGGATGTCACTACTTGATGGCTATTCGGGATATAATCAAATTCTAGTGCATGAAGATGATCGTGACAAGACAACATTTACCACTCCGTGGGGAACGTTTCATTATGCAAAAATGCCGTTTGGTTTGAAGAATGCAGGAGCCACCTTTCAGCGTGCAATGGACATGGCTTTTACCAACGAGAAAGATGTATTTTTAGTTGTTTACCTTGATTATTTAACTATGTTTTCAAATTCCGATGAAGAACATTTATACCATCTGAAAATTTTCTTCCAAAAGTGCAGAAAATATGGCATTTCGCTGAATCCGAAAAAGAGTCTTTTGCCATGGATGAGGGCAAGCTCCTTGGCCACATCATATCGAAAGATGGCATCCGTGTTGACCCTACACGTGTTAAATCCATTCATCAAATTGAACAACCCTAGAACAAAAAAGAAATACAGTCCTTTAATGGTAAACTAAATTTTCTGCATCGCTTCATTCCAAATCTAGCGGAGCATCTTAGAGAAATCACGAGCATGCTGAAAAAGGACGGTCAGGTAAAGTGGACAGAAGAGGCAGTGAAATTAGCTCTCTCTTCAACTCCTATTTTAATCAGCCCAGACTACACGCAGGACTTTATTTTGTTCTCATTTGCTTCTGAGCACACTTTAGCAGCTGTATTAATGCAGAAACA
The DNA here is from genome assembly GCA_000404065.3 of Pinus taeda. NCBI lineage: Eukaryota > Viridiplantae > Streptophyta > Pinopsida > Pinales > Pinaceae > Pinus > Pinus taeda. The sequence goes on along the minus strand of APFE030028247.1, from coordinate 179,457 downwards.
GGAAGGAGTTGAAAATCCCATTGCCTTTTTCAGTCGGATTATAAGAGATGGAGCATTGAAATATAACATTATTGAGAAATAAGCACTTGTGCGTGTAAAGGCCTTGAAAGATTTCCGTGTGTATATATTGCATTCCCACATTCTAGCCTATGTTCCTAACGCAGCAGTTAAAGATATTTTGGTACAGGAAGATCCAGAAGGCAGGCGGGGTAAGTGGATTGCTGCGTTGTTAGAGTATGATGTGGAGATTAAACCAACCAAACTAATCAAAGGACAAGGACTTGCCAAGTTAATGGCTGAAACGAATCTGCAGGCTCTAGATATAAATTTGATTGCGACCATGTCCGATGAAGATGAGGAGAGTTCATCAGTTCAAGTATCTGATATGTTTCTTTCCTCCCCTTGGTATGCTGACATTTTATATGTACTTCAGAATTTATCTTCACCTGCCGGAATGCCTAGAAATAAGAGTAGAACATTGAAATTGAAAGCTGCAAAATTCTGCATACTAGATTCTGCATTGTTTTGGAAAGACCCTGGTGGAATGTTATTGAATTGTTTGGTAGAGGAGGAAGCCAAAAGAGTTGTGGAAGATTTTCATAGAGGAGACTATGGAGGCCATCTGTTTTGGAAAACCACAGCAAATAATATTCTAAGGGCAGGTTATTATTGGCCTTCACTGTTTTCAGATGTATATAACGCTGTTAAGAATTGTCACGAATGCCAAATTTTTGAAGGGAAGCAGAAACTACAGCCTTTGCCTCTCAAACCAATTGAAATTAGTGCACCTTTTCAGCAGTGGGGATTGGATTTCATTGGCAAAATCCATCCGGCATCATCAGGACAGCATAGATGGATATTGATAGCCACAGACTACTTCACAAAATGGATTGAAGCGATTCCGACTCGACAAGCCACAGATGCGGTAATTATCTCTTTTCTTGAAACCAATAATTTGTCACGTTTTGGGTGTCCAAGTAAGTTAATCACAGATAATGCAGCGGCATTCAAGTCAAAAAGGATTGTCGAGTTTTGCTATAAGTACAATATTAGCTTGGGACATTCAACCGCATACCATCCTCAGGGAAATGGATTGGCGGAGTCATCTAATAAATCTTTGGTTAATATCATTAAGAAATTGCTGGAAATTAATAAAAAGGGCTGGCACAAGAAGTTAGTAAATGCACTATGGGCTGATAGGGTGAGTCAGAAAAAGTCTATTGGCATGTCTCCTTTCGAGTTGGTATACGGGATAGACACGGTTTTTCCTACTTCGCTTGCTGTCCAGTAGTCAAATTGCTTCAGGAAGCCAGTAGTGAGGAAGATCCTACGCAGAGAAGAATTAATCAGATGATTCATTTATAGCAGACACGGGAGGAGGTATTTCAAAATACTTTCAAGTTGTAGGAATGCATCAAAAGGATTTATGACCGGAAGGAAAAAGCGGACACATTTCAGCTAGATGAGGAAGTTTTGAGGTGGGATGCCCGACATGAAGACAAAGGAAAGCATGGCAAATTTGAAAACTTATGGAAGGGTCCTTATAAGATTGTAGCGTATCATGGCCAAAACACTTTTCTTCTCAAAGAAATGAATGGAGATGAGTGTCCTGGAGGGCCGATTAATGGTCGGTTGCTAAAGCGATACCACTTCTGAGTGTTTTCTGCTCATTTCATCATCATTGTACATATCATTTTACTTCTGTTTTATTGCACATGTGTACTAACTTCTCATCTTCAGTCTGGGGCCCGCAGTGAAGGCTATAATTATGAGAATGGAGGTTAGTTGGTTTGAAGTTTGTCAACTCAGCTGTATTAGTCCTTTTAGTTTCAAGTCAGTTTTGGTCAAAGTGGTTTTTGTTTTTAGTCAAATTGTCAAAATTTTGTGTCCGAATAATGACTCCATAGCCCAATGGATGAAGGCATTGTCTAGCTCTTACAGAGGTCTGCTGTTCTTGGCATCTCCAAGGAGCTACCATCCCCATTGGAGCCAATGTTAGAGTCGGTCTAGTTATCCCTCCGTCACAGATCAAAACTCTTTTTTGCATTTCATGTTTAGGTGTCCCATCAGTTTCGATCAGTTGCATTTCGTTAGGCATGCCATAAATCTGACGGAATGGTTTGTGTCACTCATTCCCCTTGTGTTTGGCACTGCTGGTTCAGGTCTATTCATAAAAATCAAATCTTGAAAGGTCATATTTCTAGGTCATGACAAGTGTTCTCAGTCATTAGGTCTAGGGTTAAGTCAATTTGGTCTTGCAAAGTCTAATAAATCCAGCAGGCCAGAGGGAGGTCCTCGATAGGTGGTTATCTTACAGATAGATTAGGACTTCTCTTCAAAACTCTGTTTTGAAGATAAGTCGTCATCTCATTTTTATAATAAATTTTCAAAAATTTAAGTTCTTGAATTATCTAGGCGCAGCCTTGGTCTCCTTTGCCAGATTATATCACAGCTATCCCTGCAAAAAATTGTCAAAGAAAATCATTATTTCAACCAAATGTAAGGAGGAAACCAAAAAGTCAGAAGTCTATTAATCCTGAAAAAGTGTCAAAGACAAAACATTACAAAATGGGTTATGGACCAAGCAAAAATCAAATTGGAGTCTTTATAAAGATATTTCAATGAAATTTCAAATCATTGTACATGCCAAGAGTGGAGAAAATCGTTCCAAGGCAAATTTGTGAGTTTGAGTGGAGGTTGGAGCAATTTTCAGGCACGCGACGCACTGGGTTAGGCGCACGACGCATTGGCTGCGCGCGACGCACTGGGCACAAAGCACCAGTGTAAATTTACAAGCGCACGACGCATCAGGAGCGCATGGGGCAGTGGGCAAGGCGCGCGGCGCTTACAGTTTGGAGCCCGAAAACGATTGGAAAGCTCATCAAATCGCCTCCTCTTCGCATCAAATTGTCAGGTGGGCTTGCCTACATTGCCTTGGCTTTGTTTTTAATGGTGAAAGTGATGGGTTCATGTACGATTGCCATGGAAACTAGATTTTGAAAGCCTCCCTTTGTCAATAGAAAAAGTGTTGTAGGGTTTGAAACAGTTTTGTTACCAAGGTTGTGTTTTTTCACCATTTCCCTTATTCCTCATTGCCCATCATATTTCCTCATCAATTCCCTCATTAATCCTACACTACAATCCCTGAAATCCTAATCCCCCACCTCTATTAAAAACACATTAATCCTATCTAATATCCCAAAACCCCAATCCAATATTTACATTTCCCCTTCCTTCCCTAATTACATTTTATTTCCAAAGTCCCTAATTCCCTAGTGTTTTCCGTTTCCTAATATTCCCTTATGCATTTGTTTCCCCTTGGTCACAGCATTGTTAGAACAAAGAGCAGTTTGCATTCAATTGTACACACAGTTTTATATATCAGCATATATATTCCAGCTATCTTGTTTTCAAAGTCATGTCAGAGATGGATTCAGTCTATGAGCAAGAGTACGACAGTGATTCTACACAGGAGGTTAATGTGCCACGGAGGTATCACAAAAGTGGCAAAGGTGGTTAGCATGTCAGGGAGGAGCCTACTTCTTTGGCTCAATTGCAGGCTTGCCCACTTGCAATGGATTATTTTCAGCATCGATCATGTTTCCAATACTGTGAGATGATCTCACAAACCCAGCATCATCGTGAACTAGTTCGTTTATTTGTTCTACATTTACATGATGGCCATGTAAACCTCGCCGGAGTAAATTTTACCTTGTCACCAGAGACTATTGCTCAAGCCACCAGGATACCAAATGTAGGACAGGAATGGAGAAAACGCCAACAATTAGACAGATTCTACTATGAGCCATACATCAAACCTGGGTATATGAGACACTTGAGCACAATTTTTCCTTTCAGATTCCTGAGGGATGAGTTTGCACCATTGATTAAACTCATCATTCGGTATTTCAGTTGCGAGGGCAGATTCTCGCGTCTCTATGCGTACCATGTCCGTTTGCTGATGCATTTCACGAGGGTACGTATGATGAACATTCCGTACTTCATGTGTCGCAACATAGAGAGGATGGTGACTTTAGTACAAAGGAAGACCCCATCACAATAGCATAGAAGCATATATCATTACGCGCTTATCAAAATCATAGTGATGCATCAGTTGACACAGCAGGGCATTACTTGGGAGGATTTCATCTCCCGTGACTTCTTCTCAGCGCAAACAGCCATTTCCCGAGATAGTTCATGATGAGGGAGCGCCTTCACACCAGCCAGACATTCCTGAGACCGAGCATATAAGTGCTCCTCTGTATGTGACATACCAGCGAGGCCACAGGGCCTTATTTGCATCTACACGACGAGTACTAATCTCCACCCGGGGTGGAAGGGGTCTCGTTGACTCCATCAGCAGAGCGAGTATTATCTCCACATCATGTGGAAGGGGTCTCACCTTCTTCTTCAACATAGGTATAGATCCAGGATAGGGGCAAGAGGCCTATGCATGATGAGGGTCCTTTAGGAGGCCGGGACATGGATTTCACTATCATTGATGTTTATGCGAGCTCTCCTAGCTCAGAGCTAAAGGAGATCATCTGGGAGAAAAGGGCTGAGGATGACTCTCTGCAAAAGAAATTGTAGATGGCTAAGTGGGTGATAGACTACTTGGAGCAGTGCAACAAACAGCTAGAGGATGAACACACACTTTATGAGCTGCGGTAAATCTGTGAGGATCGAGAATTGGCCGGAAAGAGACCCGGTGATATGACACCGATTGATCAAGAGTCTATGCTCATCCGTGTGAACACTCATCTGGAGAAATTGTTGGCAAAGACAAACAGAGATAAAGACATGCTTCGTCATATGAAAAGTCATTATTGGGCTCGTATGCATGTCTGCAAAGCAAAAATGAAGATTCTAAAGAGGCGATTGAGCAAAGCACTAAAACGGCGAAAAAAGCCCGATCCACTCCAAATTTTTGCCGAGGCTTCATTGGCGGGGCACAATACATGATGGAGGGTATTCACTCCGAATTTGAGCAAATTCGGAGAAATTTTTGTCATTTTGAAAATTTTGTCCTAAAAACAGGTTTTTTGGCTCAACGCGTAGCGCGTCGATGCGCGGTCTTAAGATTGGGACACTTGCTGGAGAAAAACTTTACATTTTTGGGTTTGTCATGATAAATTATTCATGCTCAGCTATTTCCAAAGCATTTCATCAAGTTCTTGGTGATCAAAAGGCTCAAAAACACCATGAAAATCACCTTTCTGCCACCTTTTGCACCAGCAGGAAGTACTTCCGGGAGAATGAAATTTTGAGGGGGCAAATGAGCTCCAAATTGAAAATTTCTACTTGGGATGGATAGCAGACATCTAGGGCTTTCCAACCAGCTATTGTGAGCTTGATTTTAATGTCGGGAAGTGCCCCAAAAGCAGGTTTAAATGCGTGCGGTGCATAGGGCTCAGGCGCGCGGCGCATAGGGCTTTTTGGCCAATTTTTCATCTTTCAGCTCAGGAATGCAGCCAGTGTGACCAGTTTTGATTTGTGATGTAATTTTTTACTCCTCTTGATGTAATTGATTAAACATGATGTAATTTTGACACTTAGTTACTTGTTCTAGAAGATTCATTCACCAAAGCGTGAAAATTTAATGAATGAATTAGTTTCCTACCTTATAGAGGCAAGTTGTTTTGACTGCCTAGTTTGTAGTGCTTTGTTCAGAGTTGGTTGAATCAGCTCCTAGGATGATGAGATCGACCCCTAGAGGCAAGGGAATGTGTTGGCTTGCCTATATTATGTATTTTCTAAGTCATTTTCAGGGTTGGACTCTTGGGAAAAGCTTGACACTCTATTGTACATATTTTATCTGCATTTTTGGCAAAGGAAAGACCAGGGTTTTGCAGCATTGTTTGGGATTCATGTGGCTTTATGTGTTGATGGTGTGCTTCTTTCAGTATTTGTAAGTTTTTTATGTGTATCATTTACCTTCTCTTATCTTCTGCAATTGAACAAATGAAGTGTTAAGGTAGAATCCATAATTTGTTATGATCTGCCTTTAAGTTTGTTTGATTTTCCATGTTTTCATCTGTTTATGGAGAATCCTTGAAAGTTTCTTTCTCTCCTTAACTTCTCACCAGTCAGATCTAGCCATTCATTCTCTTTAAAAGCATCAAGACAATCGCCTACCTTGCCCCAAGTAGTCCTTTGCAAAAACCGTGTCTCATCCCCGCACCCAAAATTGCCTTTCCCTTAGATTCAACAAAACTCCAAAAAATCAATTTCAAACTCCTTATACTTCATACCTAGCCTAAAATTAATTTCCAATTTAGTCATCTTGAGCCTCATTGATCACCTTTTGCTGAGATTGACCTGGAGAGAGCCCTCTCCTGTCCTCGTAGGGCTAGCTACGAGGCTGAGCGTGGTTTGATGTAGCCTTGAGTTTTACCTTATTTCAGCCTAAGGTAGATTTGAGTGCTAACAATTAGCTTCTATGAATGTCTCCTTCACACATTCTAAATCAAATTTAGGTTCCTTTGTAGGAGCCTTGTGAACCCACACACATTCTTCTGACTACTTACCTTTATCATAACCAGTGGTCATACCACTCCTGAGCATCATGTTTACATTCGTGTCCTCTTCGTGTGGCTTAGAACTCATCATCTACAAATTCTGAGTTGGAGGGGGCTAAAGTACCCCTTTTTCGCACAGTCTTGCTATCAATGTAGGACAATCTTCTGCCTCATGGTCAAACTATGGTAATTGTCTATAGTGTGTTTTCCTCCTACCTAACAGATCGCACACCATAATGTAGCTATCGTGCTCAATCTTGCATCTGCCTTTGGTCTTAATGGCATTGACCCTCCTCCTGCCAAGTAATTCGTGAAGACAAGACAATGGTCCTTATCATGCCCTTGGCCTTTGCATTTTATGCACCATACCTCCTCACACATCTCTAGTCGTGGTGTCCTGTCCTCTTTTAAGCTCTGCATCTCCAGAGATATATTTTGCATTTGTACGTGGATTTGTTGGACTCCCAGACCAGGGTCTTGTATAGGGGTCTCATGTAATCTCATTTCCATCTCCAAAGCTTCAGCCAGGGTGGAATGTTTTTGCTGTGAAAGCACTGTCCTTAAGTGCGGTGTTAGTGACACTACAAACCATGCATGGTGTTGTCCATCTATCAACGTCATGTTTGCTTCACGAATCATACCCTTCAGTATTTGGTACAGATCCTAGAGGGTCTCACCTGAGAGCATCGTGATCTCCTTAAACCTGATGATTGATTGTGTTTCTAACTTTGGCCTACTAAATTCCTTATTCAGCACATTCTGGATATCTACGATCCCTACATTTTGATGGTCATTAGAATTCTTAATGTACCATGTCAACGCGCGATCTTGCAACACATTAACCAGTGTTGCCTTCTTGATATTATCATCTATGACTCCTTGCACTTCCCATACAGCTTTTACCATGAACAAAATTGGTCTGGATCCTTGTTTCTTACTCCTCTAAATACCGGAAAATTTATTACGCTTTCCATATTAAACTATGGTGGTGGTGAGGTGGTGTGGGAGAAGTTGGAGTTGAAGATGGTGAAACCGATGGTGGTGTAGGTGGGGGTGGCATGTGTGGAATTTTTTTTCTTATCAGACTGATTGCGCTCCTCAGCGAAACTCTCGTGAGCTCCTCTTCACATTCCTGTGGAGGTGAAATCAAGGGACTAGTCTGTAATTCTTCGTTACTTTCACTTCTATAGATCCTCCCACTTCGTGTTGCCCCAAACATCAATTTATTCGCATAACCATTTTTTCACATAGTAGCATTTTAATCCAAGTGTTCAAAGACTTGATGTACTTACCTCGCGGTCCTTTGAGGAAACGTCATTCCACCTCGTTGTAATTAACTGTCGTGTCTACTGCAAACTCGGTGATAAATCCTCCTATAATTCGATCAAGCCAGTAGTCCATAGCACATGCAAGCTTCTTCGGATGCTTCTAGTCTGCGCACCAATTCAGGAGTCCACACAATTGGTTTTTCAAGTCTACACCTTCCCTGATTGTCTGCTAGCTTCGCAATCCACTCATACAACTCAAAGGGAAAAGATGCAAAGAAAATTTCGTGGGTTTCCGTATATAATTAGTGCTCCAACCACTATTCTTTTGATACTCGCGGATTTATGTTTTCCTGCGTTGTGAACTCGTGAATCTTCTTGTCCAATCACCCTTCAATTTCCTTTTTTGTTGGATTCTAGTGGCACGACATTGGACATCCCTTATGCAGATCGTGGTTGTGGCAATGGAACAATTTATTGGGTTGTTGGAGCCTGACCCAAGTTCGAAGGTGATTTAGACAAACAAATCCCAGTACTACTGGCCCTTTCGGCAATAGTCCACAGAGCGCACACTTAGGTCTCACCTGAAGTAGCATGGGAGGGTGCTAGAACCAGGTTTCCACACCCTAGGGATGTCTGATGGTATCAAGTGGTCTGCGGATCAACCTTGCATGCCCGTTGCTACGCACACTTACTCGTACCTCACATCCTAAGCTGTTGCCTTCGTGTAGCCTTGCTTGGGAGCCAAACAACGTTATTACCCAAGTCCTTACTAGTAACCTGATATTGGTTGATTAACTTAGCTTATTTGCATGTGTAAAGTATACTTAGCAATATAAATCATTCATACAAGTGCGTGCGGTAAATAAATAGTGTAATTGAAATTCATATCAATAGATGCCAACCCAAGAACAGATACACGGAATTAACATAAAACTTCTCTTTATTATTCTCTTTCGTTGGTTACAGACTCGACTCTACCCTATTTACTTAGCTGTAGTGTCCACACACTCAACTGCGGACTCTACTAGGCCTCTGCGCACTCAGCTACAGAGCCTCTTCCTACTACTACGCACCAATACACTTAGACTCTTACTCTATACTCAAACCATTCACACTTATCTACTTGTCCCTTTTCCTCCCTTTACAACTGATCCAGGTGGATATTGGTGGCCACCTGCCAATTCCACTTGGACCCCCACCATTTCTTCTTTCAGTTTTTTAGTTTCCTTAATTGTAGCACAATTTACTATTTTTAGCAATGTTTCGAGTCCTAAACTTCCAGATCTGTTTTGAGGCCCTAAACAATGTTTTTTTGGAAATCAACCGCTAGTGATTTTTAGTCTAAGATCATCTTTTCTGTTGTGGTCCTCGAAGAGATATTTCCAACGCGTTATCATGCGCATCAAATGGAGATAATATGACCAAGTCGCAACCCTGGGAAGTTGGTTGTCCAACTCACACCAACGAGGCCCATAAACTCTTGGTGTTACATCTCCTTGAGTTAGGGTTTTGGTTGTTTAGGGTTTACTCTTATTGTGAAATAACAAAAAGGTCCCTGAGCCTCATTGTAAGGAGTTCAGAGGCATGTAGATACCACATCTCTTCTCAGAGATAAGCTACCATCACCCTTGTTCGTTTATTTCCATTTCTGTTTGTAAGAATATTTTAGTATTTTACATTAATGAAACGAAGTATTATTTCCGTTGCATATCTGTCTTTATGGTTATCTCTGTAATTTGTTGTGTTCCTGTATAAATCCATATCAGTGGTATCAGAGCAGTCTGCTTTTTCTCTGTTTTTCTTTGCATGTTCCCAATGACGTCGGGATACAAGGAGTTAGGGCTTGAACTAGTCGAACCTTTGCAAGACCAGTCTCGCAAATCCCAATAGCTTCCCATGGCGAAAGACAAGAAAGACAAAGGGGCAAGAGATCCTATCAAAATATTGCTCGAAGGAGCCCTCGAGTGACAAAGGAATGCAATGATGGATAGCTTTGTGCAAATCCTTTAGCGGCTACCCAGAGGTGACACATCAGCTTCCAATAGCTACTCTGGAAATGCCACACCCTTTAAGTTACAAGTTAATTTTGAAATCCCCATATTCGAGGGTCAAATAGACATAGATGTCATAGATAAATGGTTAAATCTACTAGATGGGTATTATTTCGTTCATGATTTTTCCAGTCGGGAAAATATAATTTTTGCTCTTCTCAAAGCAGCCCCCCACGTCAAGGACTAGTGGGAAACCTACTGCGAGCAGAAGGATGGAAGTATAGGCTCACTATTTTCAGCCACACCCACTTGGAATTCATTCCAGGATGCCATCAAGGAGTAGTACTACCCTGTCATAAGCTATGAGGATCAATACATAAAGTGGACCATACTGCAGCAAGGAAGGGACCAAGACATGCCAGAGTTTACCAATATTTTCCATACCCTTCGTACAAAGTTGAGTATGAAGGAGTCAGAGAAGAATTTGGTACTCAAATATCGTGGTTGCTTGCACAAGTACATCAAAGAATAAATAGAATTCTTGAACATCTCCTCACTCAACATGGCATATCGATATTCTGTCAAGGTCGAGCAAAAGTTTAAACAAAAGAAGTGAGACTTTGGATCTATGAATCTGAAGTAAGGGAAAGGTTCCCCCAAACTGCAGAACAAAGGAAAAAGCCAAGGTGGGGTGGCCCAAGACAACCCGCCAAAGCTGTAAGCAAAGAACAGCATCGCGAAGCCAAAAAGGACACGGGAAAGTGGTGTGAGTTCCATAAGAGCTCCACTCACAACACAAGTGAGTGCCAGACTAAGTAGTCACTAGTGGCTGGGCTAAAGGTTTCATAATCAGATGCATGTTCCAACTCTGAGTTAGAACTTGATAAGGGGAATGACAAAGGGAAGCAGATTATCGATGCAGATCCCAACGCCATTGTTGCCACCACGAAGATCTAGAAGGAGGAACCCGAAGATGTACAGGAGGAGGAGTGTCTCTTCCACTACCAAATGTGGGTAAAGGGCTCCCGCTACAGTTCATTATCGACAGCGGGAGCCAAAAGAACCTCATTTGACCAGAGGTCATGAAGCAGTTGGGCTTACTAATCACAGCACATCCACAACTGTACACCATAGGGTGGCTTCACCAAGGATGGGATCTTTGCGTGAGCCAACAATGTCACCTTCCATATAACATCAAACCCTTCACAGATGAAGTATTATGTGACATTTCTCCCATTGAAGTTTTTGATGTACTATTAGGACAACTATACTTGTGGAAGCCACATGATGTGTATGAATCAAGGCCCCATGCTATTATTATTACTTTGGGAAATAAGTTGTATAGGATATCGAAGGTAGCATCACCTACCAGCATCTCTTTGGTTACTACAAAACAATGCAGTAAGCTCATTTCCAAAATCGGGAATTTTTTTTTCCTGATAATACACCCTCAAGGAAAGCAGAAGACAGTGGCCACAACCTCCAAACATGGCCCCTCCACATGACAACTACAAATGAACAAGGTCATGGATGAGTATCAGGTCAAGCATTCCATTGATCTAACCCTAGGTGCACTGCTACCTAATGGAGCAATCTATCAGCGCTCCATTTTAGAGAACAATGAAATCAAGAGGCATATTCAGGAGTTGCTATAGAAAGGTCACATCTGTCCGAGTTCATCACCCTGTGGGAGCCCGATCGTGTTGGTACAAAAGAAGGATGGGACTTGGAGACTCTGTATTGACTATTGGTCAGTGAACAAGATCAGCGTTCATAATAGGTATCTGATCCCATGGATTGATGAACTCTTGGACCAACTTATGGGGGAAAATATTTTAGCAAGATCGATCTGAAGTCAGGATATCACCAGGTAGAAATCGAACCCTCTAACATGTGGGAGACTGCCTTCAAAGCCAAGGAGGGCCTTTTTGAATGGTTGGTTATGCCTTTCTGATTGACGAATGCTCCTGCAACCTTCATGAAGCTAATGGATGACATCTTGCAGCCATTCAACAACTCATTTGTAGTGGTATACTTGGATGGCATCCTAATCTTCAACTAGAGTTGGGAAGAGCACCTCCGTCACATCCGACAGTTTCTCCAAACACTGCAGCAACACAAGTTATGTGCCAATTTGGAGAAATGCACTTTTGGCATAACCTAGGTTCAATATATGGGATACATTATTGATGAACAGAGGGTGCATGTCGATCCAGCCAAGATCCAAGTCATTTGGGATTGGCCATCTCAAACCACTTTGACAGAGCTTCGCAGCTTCCTAGGTCTTGCCAACTTTTACCGCAGGTTCATGTTGGGATTTTCTCATATCACTTGGCCCTTGAGTCAAGTCACCAAGGGAGGAGTGAAAGAAAAATTCTTTTGGTCTGAATCTCAACAAAAGGCATTCACAGAGTTGAAAGGTTCCCTCTGCTTGGCACCAATGCTCGCATTACTAGCCTTGCAACAAGCATTTTGGGTTGAAAGAAATTCCTTTGACTATGCTATTGGGGTAGTCCTTACTCAACATGGGCATCCAATGGCATATCACAGTGAGACACTTTCAGACATAGTCCAGAAGTATCCCACTTATGACAAAGAGATCTATTCCATTGTGCAAGCCTACCAACAATAGAAGCATTACATTTTGGGGAAGGAAACAGTCATCCACACAAACCATCGACCCCTGCAGTTCATACGGACCTAAGGGAAACTGCAGAATGATCGCCATCAGAAGTGGTCCACATACCTGCAACAGTTCCATTTGAATATCAAGTGTAAGAAGGGCAGCACCAATAATGTTGTAGATTTCCTCAATCGGCCATCGGTCATGGCGTTAACCACCATGCTCAACTCTTGTGGGCACGAGACTTCTGATTGGCCACTTCTCTACAAAGGTGAACCAAAATCAACCACACATATCAAACACTCTTGGAGGGTCAGCATGTTCCAGACTTTCACCTCCAGAATGCCATTGTTATGCCACCTAGGTCACCTTTGTGTTGCTTCAAGCGAGCGAGCCAAGATGATTTAGGAAGCACACTATAGTCAGGCCGCTGGGCATTTCGGGGTCGAGAAAATGGTCGCAGTACTACAAAAGTATTTCTATTGGCCGAATCTTCGACAGGATGTTGGGAAGTACATCAAATCATGCACTACCTACACCTTTGCCAAACCAACCATCAAGAAGCAAGGCCTCTATACTCTGCTGCCTACCCCTAGTCGACCTTGGGAATCCATCTCCATGGATTAAATGTCAGGCTTTCCTTCCACTGAGCATGGAAACAACTGTGTTTTTGTGGTAGTCGACAGGCTTTCGAAGATCTGCATTATGGTGGCCTATAGGAAGAATATCACAACAGAAGCCACTGCTAAACTCTTCTTTGAACGAGTGTGGGTACACTTTGGGATCCCATAGTCTATCAAATCATATCGAGGCCACAGGTTCATTAGTACATTTTGGTCCAGTCTCTAGTCAATGCTAGACACCAAACTCAGTAAGTCCATAGCCTTCCATCCTTGAACTGATGGCTAGACAAAGGTTGTCAATAAGATGATTGTACACATTCTTCACCTGTACAACTCAAAGCATCCATGCACATGGGATGGGAGCCTCCCCTATGTTTAGCACAACTACAACCGCGCTCTCCACCTCTCGACCGGCCACAACCCTTTTCAGGTGGGCTTGGGATTCCAGCCACTATATCCCATTGATGTGGCCATGCCATTTGTAGCTACTCACGCAAATTCGGCTCATGTCCAGTTCAGAACAGATAAGGTAAACAACTTCATTGAGCACATTCAACATATTCGCCAGTAGGTCCATGACATTCCCCAGAAATCAAATGCCAAGTATAAGCAGCGACATGATCAACATCTGGTGCCACACAAGTTTCAGGTGGGCAACAAATTTTGGTTTCATTTGCAAAAGGAATGCCTTACTGGAGCCTACCAAAAACTCAGACCACTCCAATATGGTCCTTACACCATTACCAAGGCTATGGGAGACAATGCATCTCAGCTCATCATTCCCTCTTTCCTTGGCCTGCACCCAATGTTCAATGTCGACTACCTTCGACCATACTTTCCACAATTACTAGACACATCCAACATTGCAGAACAGCTCACACCCCTAGAGTTAAATCCATATTGCATGGAATAAGCTGCAACTGATTGAATCATGGACACAAATATCAAGCACACTCGCTAGCAGATTATCCAATTGTTTTGAGTTGTCAAAGTAGGCCAAGTCCTTCAGTAGGACAAGTGGCTCACTAGGGACCAAGTTCAGTAGAATTTTCCTGATCTCATGGAGGAACTCAATGAAATGGGGACCATTGCTTCCTAAGGGGGGAGGAATGATCCAGGTGCATATGGGTGGCCACCCACCAATTCCACTTGGACCCCCACCATTGCTTCTTTCATTTCTTTAATTTCCTTGATTGTAACACAGTTTACTATTTTTAGCAGTGTTTTAGGTCCTAAACTTCCAGAGCTGTTTTGAGGCCCTAAACGACATTTTTTTGGAAATCTACTGCTAGCAATTTTCAGTTTAAAATCATCTTTTCTGTCGTACTCCTTAGAGAGATATTTCCAATGGGTTATCACGCATGTCAAATGGAGATAATATGACCAAGTTGCGAGCCCAGGAAGTTGGCTATCCAACTCACCGCAATGGGGCCCATAAACTCTTGGTGCTACATCTCCTCAGGTTGGGGTTTTGGTTGTTTAGGGTTTGCTCTTATTGTTCAATAATGAAAAGGCCCTTGAGCCTCATTGTAAGGAGTTCAGAGGCATGTAGCCGCCACATCTCTTCTTAGAGATAAGCTACCATGACCCTAGCTAGTTTATTTCCATTTCTGTTTGTAAGATATTTCAGTATTTGTAAAATGAAGTATTATTTCCCCTACATATCTGTCTTGATGGTTATCTTTGTAAGTTGTTGTGTTCCTGTATAAATCTGGATCAGTGGTATTAGAGCGGTCTACTTTTTCTCTATTTTTCTTTGCATGTCCCCAATGAGGTCGGGATATAAGGAGTTAGGGCTTGAACTGGTTGAACCATTGCAAGACTAGTCTTGCAAATCCTAATGGCCTCCCATGGTGGAAGACAAGAAAGATAAGGGGGCAGGAGATCCTATCAAAATATTGCTTAAAGAATCCCTCGAGCGATAAAGGAACGTGATGATGGAAAGCTTTGCACAGATCCTTCAATGGCTATCCAGAGGCAACACATCAGCTTCCAATAGCTACTCTGGAAACGCCACACCCTTTAAGGTACAAGCTAATTTTGAAATCCCCATCTTCGAGGGTCAAATAGACGCAAATGTCATAGATAAATGGTTAAATCTACTATATGGGTATTTTTTTGTTCATGATTTTTCCAATCAGGAAAATATTATTTTCGCTCTGCTTAAAGCAGCCCCCCATGTCAAGGACTAGTGGGAAACCTACTGCGAGCAGAAGGATGAAAGTACAGGCTCACTATTTTCAGCCGCACCCACTTAGAATTCATTTTGGGATGCCATCAAGGAGTAGTACCACCCTATTGGAAGCTATGAGGATCAATACATAGAGTGAACCACGCTGCGGTAGGGAAGGAACCAAGACATGGTGGTGTTCACCAATATTTTCCATACCCTTCATACAAAGTTGGGTATCAAGGAGTCAAAGTAGCATTTGGTACTCAAATACTGTGGCTACCTACACAAGTACATCCAGGAAGAAATAGAATTCCTGAACATCTCCTCATTTAGCACGGCATACCGATATGTTGTCAAGGTTGAGGAAAGGTTTAAACAGAAGAAGAAAGACTTTGGATCTGTGAATCCGAAGTAAGGGAAAGGTGCCGCCAAACTGTAGAACAAAGGAAAAAGCCAAGGTGGGGTGGCCCAAGACAACCTGCCAAAGCTGCAAGCAAAGAACAACACCACGAAGCCAAAAAACAACATGAGAAAGTGGTGTGAGTTCCATAAGACCTCCACTCACAACACAAGTGAGTGTCAGGCCATGCAGTCACTAGTGGCTGAGCTAAAGGTTTCAGAATTAGATACATGTTTCGACTCTAAGTCAGAGCCTGATAGGGGGAATGACAAAGACGAAGCAGATTATTGATGCAGATCCCAATGCCACTGTTGCCACCATGAAGATCCAGAAGGAGGAACCTAAAGATCTAGAGGAGGAGGAGCATCTCTTTCACTCCTAGATGTGGGTAAAGGGCTCCCCGCTACACTTCATTGTCGACAGTGGGAGCCGAAAGAACCTCATTTCAGCAGAGGTCATGAAGTTGTTCAACTTACCCACCATAACACATCCACAACTATACACCATTCGGTGGCTTCACCAAGGACGAGATCTTCGCGTGAGCCAACAGTGTCGCTTTCCATACAACATCAAGCCCTTCACGGATGAGGTATTCTATGACATTACTCCCCTTGAAGTTTGTGATGTATTATTAGGACAACCATACTTGTGTAAGTGACATGCTATGTATGAATCAAGGCCCCGTGCTATTATTATTACTTTGGGAAATAAGTTGTATAGGATACCAGAGGTAGCACCGCCTATCGCCATCTCTTTGGTTACTGCAAAAGAATGTAGTAAGCTCATTTCCAAAACTGGGAAATTTGTTTTCCTAATGATATGCCCTCAAGGAAAGAAGAAGACGGTGGCCACGACCTCTAGACATGGCCCCTCCACATGAAAACTACAGATGGACAAGGTTGTGGAGGAGTACGATGACATCTTCACCTCCCCGCAAGGGTTCCTCTACATTGTCAGGTCAATCACTCCATCGATCTGACCCTAGGTGCATCGCTGCCAAATGGACCAATCTATTGGCACTCCATTTTGGAGAATGGTGAAATCAAGAGGCAAATTCAGGAGCTGTTGCAGAAAGGTCACATCCGTCTGAGTTCATCACCCTATGGGAGCCCGATCGTGTTGGTACAAGAGAAGGATGGGACTTAGAGACTCTGTATTGACTATCGGGCACTAAATAAGATCACTATTCATAATATGTATCTGATCCCATAGATTGATGATCTCTTGGACCAACTCAAGGGGGAAAAATATTTCAGCAAGATCGATTTGAAGTTAGGATATCACCAGGTACCAATCGAACCCTCCGATGTGTGGAAGAGTGCCTTCAAAATGAAGGAGGTCCTTTTCGAATTGTTGGTTATTCCTTTTGGATTGACGAATGCTCTTACAACCTTCATGAGGCTAATGGATGACATCTTGCAGTCATTCATTAACTCATTTGTAGTGGTATACTTGGATGACATCCTAATCTTCAGCCAGAGTTGTGAAGAGCACCTCCTCCACATTCGACAGGTTCTCCAAACACTGTAGCAACATAAGTTATGGGAAAATTTGGAGAAATTCACTTTTGGCATGACCCAAGTTTAGTATCTAGGATACATTATTGAAGAACATGGGGTGCATGTCAATCCAACCAAGATCCAAGTCATTCGGGATTGGCAATCTCCAACCACTTTGATAGAGCTTCACAACTTCCTAGGTCTTGCCAACTTCTACCGCAGGTTCGTGTTGAGATTTTCTCATATCTCTTGGCCCTTGAGTCAAGTCACCAAGGGAGGAGCGAAAGCAAAATTCTTCTGGTCTGAATCTCAATAGAAGGCATTCATAGAGTTGAAAGGTTGCCTCTGCTCGGCACCAATGCTCACATTACCAAACTTGCAACAACCATTTGAGGTTGAGACGGATGTCTCTGAATATGCTATTGGGGTAGTCCTTACTCAACACATGCATCCAGTGGCATATCACAGTGAGACGCTTTCAGACACAGTTCGAAAGTAACCCACTTATGACAAAGAGATGCATTCCATTGTAAAAGCCTACCGGTAATGGAAGCATTACATTTTTGGGAAGGAAACGGTCATCCACACAAACCACTGACCCCTATAGTCCATACAGACCCAAGGGAAATTGTAGAATGATCGCCATCGGAAGTGGTCCACATACCTGCAACAAGTCCATTTGAATATCAAGTATAAGAAGGGAAGCACCAATAATGTTGCAGATTGCCTCAGTCAACCACCGATCATGGTGTTAACCACCATGCTCAACTCTTGTGGGCATGAGACTTTTGATTGGCCACTTTTCTACAAAGGTGATCCAGAATTCAGCCACACATACCAGACACTCTTGGAGGGTCATCATGTTCCAGACTTTCACCTCCAAGATGCCCTGTTATGCCACCTAGGTCAACTTTTTTTTCCTTGAAGAGAGCGTGCCAAGATGATTTGGGAAGCACACTATAGTCAGGCCGATGGGCATTTCGAGGTCGAGAAAATGGTGGCAATACTACAAAAGTATTTCTATTTACCGAATCTTCAACAAGATGTCGGGAAGTACATCATATCATGCACTGCTTGCTCCATTGCCAAACTGACCATCAAGAAGCAAGGCCTCTATACTCTGTTGCTTACCCCTAGTCAACCTTGAGAATCCATCTCCATGGATTACATGTCAGGCCTTCCTTTCACTAAGCATGGAAACCACTGTGTTTTTGTCATCATCAACATATTCTTGAAGATGGCCATTATGGCAGCCTACAAGAAGAATATCACAATAGAAGCCGCTCCTAAACTCTTCTTTGAATGAGTGTGGGTACACTTTGGGATCCCACAGTCTATCATCTCAGATCGAGTCAGCAGGTTCCTCAGTACATTTTGATCCAGTCAGCAGGATTCTAGCCACTATGTCCCATTGATGTGGCCATGTCATTTGTAGCTACTCACGTAGATTCGGCTCATGTCTAGTCCGGAAAAGATAAGGAAAACAACTTCATTGAGCACATCCAACATATTCACTAGTAGGTCCATGAGATTTTGGAGAAATCAAATGCCAAGTATAGTAGCGACATGATCAACATTGGGTGCGACACAAGTTTCAGGTGGGTGACAAAGTCTGGTTGCAGTTACAAAAGGAATGCCTTACCAGAGCCTATCGGAAACACAGACCACTCTGATATGGTCCTTACACCATTACCAAGGCTATGGGTGACAACGCATTTGAGCTCATCATTCCCCCATTCCTTGGCCTACACCCAATGTTCAATGTGGACCACCTTCGGCCATACTTTCTACCATTTCTAGACACATCCAACATTGCAGAACAACTCACACCCATAGAGTTAAATCCATATTGCATGGAACAAGCTGCAACTAATCGGATCATGGACACATAGATCAAGCACACTTGTTAGCAGAATATCCAGCTGTATCGAGTTGTCAAAGTAGACCAACTCCTTCAGCAGGGAAAGTGGCTCACCAGGGACCAAGTTCAACAGCATTTCCTTGATCTCGTGGAGGAACTCAATGCAATGGGGACCATTGCCTCCTAAGGGGGGAGGAATGGTCCAGGTGGATATTGGTGGCCACCCGCCAATTCCACTTAGACCCCCACCATTGCTTCTTTTAGTTTTTTAGTTTCCTTATTTGTAGCACAGTTTACTATTTTTAGCAGTGTTTTGTGTCCTAAACTTCCGGAGCCGTTTTGAGGCCCTAAACGATGTTTTTCTGGAAATCTACCGCTATTTATTTTCTGTCTAAAATCCTGTTTTCTGTCATAGTCCTCGGGGAGATATTTACAATGTGTTATCATGCATGTGAAATAGAGATAATATGACCAAGTTGTGACCCCGAGAAGTTGGCTGTCCAACTCACCCCAACGGGGCCCATAAACTCTTGGTGTTACATCTCCTTGGGTTAGGGTTTTAGTTGTTTAGGTTTTTCTCTTATTGTTCTTTAATAAAAAGGCCCTTGAGCCTCATTGTAAGGAGTTTAGAGGCATGTAGCCGCCATATCTCTTCTTAGAGATAAGATATCATCGCCCTAGCTAGTTTATTTCCATTTCTGTTTGTAAGCATATTTAAGTATTTTACATTAATGAAATGAAGTATTATTTCTGTTGCATATCTGTCTTGATGGTTATCTCTGTAATTTGTTGCATTCATGTATAAATCCATATCAACAACTTAAATCTTTGCTCTATTTATACAATCCCATGGTTCGCTGACTATGGTTGGGTCGACATAACATTACATTACATTACAAAACTTAGGGTGGACAACCCTATGTCTCAACCTATACTTTGCGCTCTGCCCTCACAATTCGCAGATCCTTACAACACATTTGACCCTAAACTTGGGCTTTCAGCCCCAAAACCTACTGTGGGGGGATCTGATGCCCAACAATACATAGGCCTCCTCTAACCAAGGCCCCAATCTAGCCTTGAGTACTGTCTCCTTGCCTTGAGCTGCATCCACCTATTCTTTAAACGCCTTTGCTTCCTGTAGCTTCGCTAACCTTTGTGTAATGGCGACAGTGCATGTCATTGCTTTAACCTCATCGTATCTCTATTATAGCTCCAACACCTCTCTTTCCATCCTCTATACATTGGGATCCTCCTGTAGGTTGGTGACTACTTCGAGCGACTCCTTGAAGAGTGCAATGCACTCCTTCATAGCGACATCTACAACTACTACTGCATCTTTGACAGTGGCCACACGCTACTCTTTAACTTCTGGTGGATTTGAAGGCTTGGCCCTCAAATTCAGCTCTGTAGTTTTAAGTTTCAGTTCAAACTAAACCTTAGCCAACTCTGTTCTCACTTCACACACTCTAGTAGCAAGCTTCTGAATTCTCGATCTATTGGTGCATCTTCAGAAATATCTAGCTTCGAAACAATCTTGCATGCCTCAACCACCACCTTGGTCATGTGCTCATTCTTTTCCGTGGTGACCTTGAGAGATCAATGCTAGAATTCTTATGTACAACCAACTGAGCATTGTTCACCTTCTGCACACCGATAACGTTCAGGGTGCACTATTCCCGAGCTCGAAGTTCTGTGATCACACCATCTTGAAAGGTACAAACAGCTTCACTTGGAAGCACGACCAAATTTGGCCCAACACTCTTTTGTAGTCAGCGCTCCATCCAATATCACTATCACCTAGGGATCCAATGTGCACACCATTTCTGCTACCTCTAACGTTCGATGCACCAAACTAGTTGGCGTCGCACTACTTCACCCCACACTCGCCTCTACCTGTGACGTTTGGATCTACAGCTCATGCAAACCCATTTAAATGGCACCCAAGGCTTGTTTTTGTTGTTGCTCAAACTGCTACAACACTTCCACAATCACATCCCTAACCACATTTCCAATGTCATTGAAATCACCTTATGTCAAGGTGATTAGGTTAAGGGATGTTTTGTTGGCCTTGGACTTCTTTCGCGACCCTACTTTCTTTAGCTCCTTGTTGCTATTAACTCGGAATGGAGTAGTCTTTGGGTCTGCTCCTCCCTGTTTAGATTATTTCTTTTCCTCTTTTGTCTTTGAGGAAGGAGATTTCTGACTCTTGTCAGAGTTGTGCTTCTCCTCTTTTCCTATCCTTCTGTCCTCTTTCTGGCAGTGTGCTCTGCTTTGGCTTTGTCCTCTGCCTATTTCTTCCTCTTTTTGTCCCCTCTTTGGTCACCATAGGCATAGGCCTTGGCCTAGGCAACCTCAAAAATTTGGGTACCTTTGAAGGTACTTCAAGACTTGCTATCTCTGGGGCAGCTAAGGAACCTTCGGGGCATCTCTCTCAGCTACCATTGCCTCTCCAACACTCACAGTTTCTGCAGGCGCCGACATGATACTAGACAAAAACTCTTGCATTTCCTTTGACAACCTCTCAAACATTGAACTCATTATCAAAGCTTCAAAGTACTCATGGTTCATACATGCCTGAGAGCTCAACACCTCAATTCTCAAAATTCCAAGTGTTTTTTGCTGGGCAGCCACCTATAATTTATAGGCATTTTCGAATTCAAATCCAATCGTTCCCCCCACAATTTGTTCATAAATGTTGGATTGGCAGCAGATTTTCAAAGATCTTGCCCTTAAATTATGACTTAAATGCCACCCCTTGCTCCATTTAGTCATTTTTCCACTATCAAGTCATGAATAATGACCATAATGGTCACTTTTTGGCCGCCATGTGTGGTCCCTTCTTCGATAGCGAAACTCCCTGCGTGTTTCTGCTGACACTGTGACATTCCCTCATCCTGCGCAATTGAGCTCCATAACCCAGGCAATGTAGTTTATAGTCCCCCGCCTCCTTTCAATTGCATGGAGCGCTAAGACTATGCTTCCATCATGTAGTCATCTAGCCAAATCGTTGGTGTATGGCTTCAATCATTTGCCATTCACCTTCCCTGGGAATGGTTCTCCATTCAACTTTACCAACTGAACTACTCCACCATTGGTAATCTCCTTGATAACATATGGCCCCAGCCACTGCATTCTAAATTTTCCTGGAAATTTATCAAACTTGTTCTCATATAATAAAACTAAATAATTTACCTTGAAGGTGTGTAGTTTGATGTGTCGATCGTGTCATGCCTTTTCATGATCCTTTTGAACTTGTTGATGGAATCCAGCTAGAAATCTATCCTCTTCAATCTCTGTTAGTTGTGCGAGCCTATCCTCCATGGCTCTGTGATCCATCATTCCTATGAATGCCTCTATATGCAGACTAGGTACATTGTATTCCATCGACATCACAACTTCTATGCCATAAACCAGCCTGAATGGTGTTTGGCCAGTCAACATCTTGCAAGTCATTCTGTAAGCCCATAGCACTGCGGGTACATGCAAATCCCAGTTGTTTCTTTGAGAATTACAGACCTTTGTTAGAGTGCTCTCCAATATTTTATTAAGAGCTTCTACCATCCAATTAGCCTGTGGGTGACATCGCATGTTCTTCTGATGGTAAACTTGAAATTCCTTCATCATCACACTGATCATCTTGTTAAGAAAATGCATACCGTGATCACTCATTAAAATTTTGGGACAACAGAACCTTGTCAGCACATACTCAAAGATGAAGTTTGTTGTTATCGCGCTTATACAATCCTTCATAGGTTGTGCCTCTACCCATCTTGTTAAGTACTCAGTCACGGTGATGATGTACCATGCACTCATCTTCTTTTCTGAAGGTTGAATTCGTCCCACAAATTCAATTGCCCACTTCACGAAGGGCTATAACAATATCTATAGATTCATCGATAGCTCATCACAGTGCGAGGGTCTAGCAGTCCTTTGGGCATGCAATCCTTATTCAAGGTCAGCCACCTCAACCCAGCGCGTAGAATCTTTTGCGTTGTTGACTTTCCTACATGATGACCTCCCGCGACTCTGCCATGAGACTCAATGAGGATGTTGTTTTTCTCAAACTATAGCACATAACGTCGTAATATTTCATATGATCCCATTTTGTACAATTTCCTTGCAATGACATAAAATTCTCTCATGCGCACCACCAATTCCTTCTTGTGTTGACCTATATATCCTTCTAGAGCCATTCCTATCATCAAGAAGTGTATAATATCTTCAAAGTGGTTGTCTCTGATGTGCACTGCAAAGAGCTGCACATTAGGAAGTCCTTCCTCCAAATTAGTAGGCTCTTCTCTAGTTTCAATGGGTGAGATATGATCTGGTCTTGCATTCAATCGTCCTGGTTTCACAATTACTTCAAAATCATATTCCTAGAACAACAACAACCACTTGTATATCTTCTCCCCTAACATAGCCTTGTTGACCAGGTATTTCAATGTAGAATGGTTTGTATGAATCTTAAAATGTCTACCCAATAGATAATGCCTAAACTTCTGGAGCACGTACACCATAGTTAATCCTTCACGCTTTGTCATGGAATAATTTTTCTCAGCTTTGGAAAGCTTCCTACTTGCAAACACTATAGGGTGATCCATGTCCCCTTCACCATCCCGTGTTAGTACTGCTCCCATCGTAATACATGACGCGTCCACATGCACATGAAATTCCTTCTTCCAATCTGGGAAGACTAGGATCGATGCAGTGACCATTTTCTCCTTTAGCACATCCAAGCTCTTCTGACATTCTTCATTCCAATAGAACATAACATCCTTCTTTAATAGTTTTTCCATCGGTGCGATGATCTGGGCATAGCTCTTGATGAATTTCCTATAGTATCCCATATGGCCCAGCATTGCCCACAGCTAGTTCACACTCCTTTGTGCTTCCAAATTGATTATGATTGTGATCTTGGCAGGGTCTACCATCAAGCATTGTTTGCATACCACATGACCTAGCAAGATCCCAAAAGGGACACAAAACAAACATTTCTTTAGATTGAGTGCGATCTCGTACCTCCAGCATGTATCTAGCATCAAGCATGGACTTGCCACATGACACTTTACCAATCCAAACATTATTCAATCGTCGAAGTATACCTCCAGAAATTTGTGAATGAAATCCTTGAATGCCACGATGACTACGCACGAAAAGATCGCCAGTGCATTCTTCATCCCAAAAGGCATCATCGTATATTGGAATCATCCCCATTCAGTCGCGAACGTCATCTTACTTCTATCCTTTTGCGTGATCTTGATCTTATGGTACCCAGAGAACCCATCAGTGAACGAATATGCTTCTTGGCCACCAACATTATCCAAGACCTCATCGATGAATGGAGTTGGGAAGGGATCATGCATGCAGGCATCATTCAACTTCTTGAGATCTACGCATATCCTTATTTCTTCCTTTTGCTTATTTTCCTAAACTACTATTCGGTTCACCCAATCAGATTCTTCCACTAGTTCAATAATACCTGCTACAAGCATCTTATCCAACTCTAAGTAGACCCTTTCTTTATACTTCAGAGTGAGGTGGTAAGGTCTTTTCTTAACTCGCTACACATCTAGTTTTAGAGTGATCTTCATAACACCCAACTCCCCTATTATCCCTTTCATATTTGAAACCTTCATGGGGAATAGATCTTGATATTCACGGAGTAGTTTGGAAACCTTATCGATTGTCCCGTCAACCTAGTAATCCACAATATTTGCAAACTTCGGCTTTGCTTCCATGCCAAGGTTCACTTGTCTAGTTTTAAGAGGCTCAGTTATGCCTGGGTTCTCTAATTGCAGTCCTTCAACTTCGCGGTGACCTTCAACCTCTGGAATATTAATCTTCCTCATGTCTTCGTCTTCTTCTTCCATTATTACATTGTAGCACTCCAGTATGTCACTTAGCTAGGCAGTCTAATTAGGTTGAATCAAATCTAGAGGATCCTATAGTATCCTCAAAATTACTACCTTAACCTCCTGCAATGCTTCATCGATACTTTCAAACCCATATTCAAATCTGAACGTCATAAAAAATCCTTGGCAGAAAATATCCCATTCTTCAGTGCCATGGTGGAGCTCTATCTCTAAGTACCAATTCATCGGTATCACATCCAAGGCATGAAAAACAGATGGACCCACTCCAGTTGAGGCTTTACTCCATGCACTTCAATCCATTTGGCCAAATGGTCCCGCGGATCATTTCTCCCATCATATTTTTCTATTAGCCACAATTGTGGGTGGCTAAACCACACTCTTATCATTTTTCTATATACATGCCAATCATCAAAATTGTCCTTGTGTGTGCCCCACCATCTCACAGGTGTAGCACGTAGTGCCCAATCCAAGGCATGGAAGTGATGCTTCTCTGGCACGTCTCTCTCAAATGCATCAAAAAAGTGATCAACATCAGTTAAACTGTCATAGTAAGGCATATTTCTTACCTTTGAAGATACACAGTGCAATGACTTGGTCATCATATTACAACGTAGCATAGATACTTCATGCAGTCGATTTTTCCAGTGCTCCAGTTCTTCATCTAAATCTGATGTGAAGGAACTTTTGCGGTCCTATGCAATACGTCCATCTAATTTTAGATTCATCCAATCCTAATATCGTGCTGTTATCTTGTAAATCTGGTCCAAATAGTCATCACTTTCATAATCACGGATCGATTCAGTATAGTGTGGTCCCTCTTTAGGGTCTAGTGGCACCACTATGTGGAGCGATTTCTTCTCAAATATCATATTACGCTTCTTCAAATTGATTACCCCATTCATGTCAATGGCCCAATCGATCCGAAGGAGCATGGGGTAGGGATTGTTGTCATCCACAATCTCTATCACTTCAAAATCATCTAGTGCGCTTGTGCCCTCAATATCAATTGTTACCCCTTGCAACCTCCCCATTGGGATAATTTTCTGCTGATTCACCATCCTTAACTAGATTGGAGACCACTATAGCATAAGTCTCCCCATTCTCTCCCATGTCTGTTTTGGAAAAACATTTGCGTTGGATCCTAGGTCCAAGATAACTTAGTCCATTTCATATTCTCCTATCTGCATGGTGAGTCTCATCTCACATCCAGTTCTTGCCTTATGCTTACCAAGATTTCTATCTATGCACAGTCCATTCATAGCATTTTCCTTGCCATCGCACCTAGGATGTGTAGGAAATTTCACGGTCCCTTGCAATACGTCCATTTGCTGTCGGATTCATCCAATCCTAATCTCGCACCATTATCTTGTAAATCTGGTCCAAATCGTCATCACTTTCAGAATTGCGAATCAATTTAGTATAGCAGGGTCCCTCTACAGTTTCTAGTGGCATCACTATGTGGAATGATTTCTTCTGAAATATTAGTTTTCACTTCTTTAGATTGATTAACCCATTCATGTCAGTGGCCCAATCAATCCCAAGGAGCACGGGGTAGGAATTGTTGTCATCCACAATCTCTATCACTTCAAAATCAGCTAGTGCGCTCATACCCTAAATATCAATTGTTACCCCTTGCAACCTCCCCATTGGGCTGATTTTTTGTTGAATCACCATCCTTAACTAGATTGGAGACCATTATAGTGCATGTCTCCCCATTCTCTCCCATGTATGTTTCGGCAAAACGTTCGTGTCAGATCCCAGGTCCAAGATAACTTGGTCCATTTGGTATTCTCCTATGTGTGCGGTAAGTCTCATCTCACATCTAGTTCTTGCCTTATTCTTACCAATATTTCTAAGTATGCATGGTATGTCAGTAGATTTTTCCTTGCCAGCGCACCTATTGATCAGCTCTTGCAGTTCCTTCCCATAATTTCTATCGCGTAATAGTCTCATGCAAGCCTCCAAGAATGTGGTAATCATGGATGGGTCCATTTCTTCAGTCGGCTTCTCCTGACTCCCTAAGGTAGAGACCTTGGCGAAACTTTTTTTCGCTTCCATAAATCTTTCTTTCACACATTCTAGATCAAACCCGGTCTCCTTTCCTAGTGCTTTCTAGACCCACTCACCTTCTTGAGGCTGCTTCCCCTTATCTTCACCAGTCACTGCCTCACTTCGCAACACAATATTTACCTTAGGATCTTCCTCGTGAGGCTTAGCCATCATCATCTATAAGTTCTAAGTCTGTTGTTGAGTTTGCACCCCCTTCTCACGTATCTTAGCTAACAATATGGGGCAATCCTTTGTGAGATGGTCAAGCTGAGTACAATAGCGGCTTGACAACCGCGTTAGATTTGGGCAATCTCATGTACTGTCCTAGTCCTCCACAATTGTAACAAATAACCTGCCCTCGACCTCTACCAGGTCCTCCTCCAACTCGGCCTCATCCACACCCCTAATAATTACCTCACGCTCCTCTAGCACCTTGGTTTGGAGGGTGCGTTTTTGCCTGCACCCTGTATGTAGGTGTCCTATCCATCATTAATTCATATCTATGGAAATTGCGCACATCATGATCTAGAATTGATCCAAGACAATTAAGGAGGTATTACAAACTCATGTGCATGGATGTGCCTATGTTATTTTATGCAATGGATTGATAAGATTGCGAAATACACAGGCACTGAAGCAGTTAAAGAAAACATAACAGGAAAACATATAAACACAACAAGTTTAATAAGGAGTTCACCCAACACTCCGGGGCTACGTCTCTTGGTCCAACCTTCAGTGGTGGCCTCTCTATTATGTTTTCAACACAAAGTTCTTACAATAGTGAACTCAATTTGAGTCTCACATAGCATATACAAATCAGTAGGACTGTACTTGGATCCCCCAAGTCTCTGGAGTACACAGACTCTCCTTACTAAAACTTGATCTCTATTGGCCACCATAGTATGAGCCCAATCTGAGACTCATACAAGACAAACATTACAGAGGAGTGCACTTGAACCTCTCAAGCCTTCTCTAGAGCACACAGACTCTCTGACTCCTTTTGTCTCTGTCTTGACTCTAGCTCGATGTTGCCTTTGCTTCTATAGGTTAGCTCAGCTTCTTGTCTCGGCTTCTAACTTGCTAACTCTCTTCTAACTTGTTACTTTCTCTATCAGCTTGATGCTTTAAAGCCAATATGCTTTCTAACTATTTGTTTCCACTTCCCAACTTTTCAATTCCTCTGCCTCTATCTGTTTGAATCCCTCTATTCTGCGTAATCATCACTGTATAATGCCTCACATGGAGGTGGCCACCCATTTTATAAAGAACTGAGTGTTAGTTCTCTTGGATATTTTTCAAATGACTGTTTCTTCAATTAACTCCAAGAATGCTCGTGAAACACGACCTTCTGCCAACACATTGTCCACGTCGAACTTCAAATCCTATACAAATATTCCTGTTGACCCCATCAAATCCGGTCATCTATTGGAACGCATCTCCGTCGTTGATATGGAGCCTCCAAATCCTATGGTCATTGTCCATATCGGGCAGATAAGTAACATGACGTTTACCCATTCGATGTGAATGGCTTTCTCTCTCTTTCGCCAGACACATGGCACCCATTGTGTGGCATCGGGTGGGACTCGGTTGAAATAGCTTACCGCTCGAAGCCCTTCCGATATTCTACCATTTTTTGTGGGACTCTGCTTCTGACAGAATCAGAACGATATCCGTTACATTTTCTGATTTTTCGGGTTTGGGGTCTTGCTTCCCTTCCCTCTTTGAGGGGTTTCCCTCAAAGAAACTACCCCCGTATTAGAAACTACCCTTGTTCATTGAAATGGCCTTTGGTTTTATTAATTCACGACAACGGATGTTACCATGGGCCGACATTTTGCGCACTTGACTGAGGGTCCTTGTTGCTCTGCACTGATCACAAATTGCAACTGTTATGAGGATATCTCTGATAAGCTTGATCTTTATAAGACTATGAAACTTTGGCATGATTCTTAAAGAGTTCATGAAAACTTGGAGAATGTTCTAGGATCCAATTTGGATCATGGCCTTCCCACTGAAAAATCTTTTGGACCACCAAATGTTGGTTTTTTTTAAGCATCAATCAAGTGAGGGTATGGATTCCTCGCTTGCCCAATTTCTATCCATCTTGCACTGCTTAGTTTTGAACCTTTGAGTCCAATCCTGAAGTACTCAACATCCCCTCTATGTGTAGTTCTCACCTTTCTATCTAGAACTGTATCTTCCTACAATTCATTGAGATATTTAGGCAACAGATCATCAATAGAAGGCAATTGACTCTACTCTTCGGGATCTTCAATTAATGAAGGTTCAAACAGTCTCAAGTTTTTCGCGTTAACTACTAAATAGATGTGCATGTAAGCTGGCAAATCGAGGTGAAAATCATTCTAACTTATTTTCTCAAGTATCTTGAAAGGTCCATACCTTATCAGCTTCAACTTCTTACCTTCACCTTGCATTCTATCTTTGCTGATATACAACCAGACTTTATCACCAACTTGGAAACTATGCTTAGTCTGATGCTTATCATGCCTTGCCTTGTACTTGGCTTGGCTCTTTTCCAGTTGTTCCTATACTACCTAGTGAATCTCTTGGATTTGTTCAATGTTCTTGGTTTCCTTGTCCACATCAATGTGTCCATCAACCACTATGTCTTTACCAAAGACAAAATCTAAGGGAGACCTTGGTATGAAACCAAAACATGCCTCAAAAGGAGATCTCTGTGTAGACAAATGTTTAGCCCAGTTGTAAGCATGTTGCACATAACACAAAGGTTCATCCCAAAGCTTGGGATGCTTGCTTAAATAGCCTCTAAACAATTGGATCACTCTCCTGTTGACCACTTTTGTTTGGCCATCTATTTGTGCATGAAAGGTTGTGCTCTTCTTCAGTCTGGTGTCCATCAATTCCCACAGACTAGGCCAAAAGTTCCCAACAAATCAGGAATCTTGATCAGATACAACAGAAGTGGGTAATCCAAAATGAACCCATACATGCTAAAAGAACAACTTTACTGTTTGTTCAGCGGTAATCTGTTTGTTACAAGGTATTAAAATACACATTTTACTGAACCTATCCACAATAACATATAAATAGTCATGACCTTTTCTAGATTTTTAGGCAATCCCCCAACAAAGTCCATGGAAACACTTTCCCAAGGATGAGAAGGAACTGGTAGTGGAGTGTACATGCCTAGTTTTCTATTGTTGGGCTTGCTTTTAGCACACATGGTACACCCTCTTATATATCTAGAAACTCTCATTCATTTTGGGCCAATAACAAAATCTTTGTAGCTCTGCAACAGTTTTACTTACACCAAAGTGACTTGATATTAGATAAGTGTGTTCTTCTCAAATTATGTTTACTCTTTCGGTTTGAAGAATGCATAACTTTCCCAAGTGATACAAGAGTTGTTCCTTAACATGATAATCCAATTCTTCTACTTGTTTTCCATGACTTAAAGTTGCATATACATCTTTGAAGTCTATATCTTGAGCATATTGTTCAATGTAGCTTTCATGCAATACTGAATTATTCTTAAGTATAGTAGATGCATTTATGATTGGTTTGGACAACATACCTGCAACTTTATTGTCTATTCCCTTTTTATATCTGATGACAAGATGAAACTGTTGTAGAAAACCCATCCACCTATAGTGTCTTGATTGTTGCAACTTAGTTTGTGAGTGTAAATATTGAAGTGGTTGATGTTCAGTATGTATGACTATCTCTTTGCCCATTAGATGATGTTTCCACTTTTTAACACTTTGTACTAATGCATACAATTCTTTATCATATGTGGGACAATTAACTACTAAAGAATTAAATGTCTTAGAATGATAACATATGGGTTTATCGTGCTGCATCAACACTGCTCCCATGGCATAGTCACTAGCATCTGTTTCAATCTCAAAGGGTCTTTGAAGATCGGGTAGTGCTAGTACTAGTGGTGTACTAATCTTTTCTTTTAAGGTGTCGAAGGCTTTTTGCTATTTGCCTCCCCACTGAAACACCTTGTTCAATCTTGTTAAAGCATGTAAGGGAGCTGTAATCAAGGAAAAGTTAGAAATAAACTTTCTATGATACTATGTTGCTCCTAGGAAGCTCCTAACTTCTGTAGCAAATTTGGGTTTAGGCCAGTTTACAATGACTACAACCTTAGAGGGATCTATCTTCAATTCACCACCCCCTACAATATGACCCTAATAATTCAAATATGTTTTGCCATTTTCACATTTTGATAGCTTAACTTAAAGATTTTCTCTTTTCAAAATATCTAGAGTCTGCTTTACATGCTTCAAATGTTCTTCCCATGTTTTACTTAATATAAGAATGTCATATAAATATAAAATGATAAAATCATCAATAAAAGGCCTCAGTACATCATTCATTACTCTCATGAAAGTAGCAGGAGCATTAGTTAAGCCAAAAGGAATAACCAACCACTCATACAATCCCTGCTTTGTTTTGAAGGCAGTATTCCATGCATCTTGCTCTGCAACTTTGACCTGATGGTAGCCACTATGCAAGTCCAACTTGGAAAAGTAAAAAACTTCTTTCAACTGATCAAATAGATCATCTATGCGAGGAAGGGGATAATGATTTTTTATCGTTATCTTATTCAGTGCTCGGTAATCAATGCACATTCTCCGTGAGCCATCTATCTTTCTCACCAAGACAATTGGAGACCCACATGGTGATGTGGTAGGTCTTATGAACCCTTTTTCGACCATCTCCTATCCCTGCTTCTTGATTTTTGCATTCTCTAAAGCAGACAACCTGTACATTCCGATGTTAGGCAATGGAGCATCTTGCTACAAATTAATATCATGTACTATTTCCTTTTTGGGTGGCAGATCTTTAGGTTCTTGAAATAGTATATCATATTCTGAAACAACCTTTTCTAAATCAGCTTGTTGTTTAGCATTACAACCTTCAAATACATTGGTTTTATCAAGTTTATTTTCCTTTACAACCATCATAAAAAATTGTTTGCATGAATTTACAATTCTTTTCATCTGCCCTGAGTTTATGAGAGTATAATTGTTCTTGAGTTTATGAGCTCTTACAATATATTTAGTTCCATCTTTAACGAGTTGATACTTGTTTTCATCTCTATAGAAAATGGCTTTTCTATCATACAAGTAAGGACTTCCTAAAACAATTCCACATATATCCAAGGGAACAATATCTAACTCAACCTCGTCTACAAATGCTGACCCAAAAGAAAACCTATGTTTACATTGTCTAGTCACTTGTAGCTTTGCTTTATCACATAACCAACCTAATGGATATGGCTTTTTGTGAGGTATGGTTAGTAATCCCAGTTTCTTTACAATTTCTTCAGAAATTAAGTTTATTTGTGAGCCACTATCAAATAAAGTATCAATCTTTTGATGCTTGGAAATAACTCTAATATGAAAAAGCTCATGCCTTTTCCTCTCATTTTCTTCGTTATCAGTAGATTGTGCAGAATTACTAGTAGATGCTTTAGAATTTTTACCTTTTATACCTGTGGTTGCGATTGTTTTTCATCCCCTGAGTCTGACCGCAAATCCTTCTGAATAGCTGCAACAATCTTCTTCTTTTTGCCATCGTACTTCTTGGGCTTCAGCTCTGGATGTAGAATCTAGTAGTGTTCATCATCATGCCCATCCTTCTTGCAGTGAGTGCATGAAGGTTTGGTCTTTTGTACAACATTTTCCTTCCTCTCTTTCCATTTCTGCTTTCTCTTTTCCTTGTTCTTGTTTGCAGTGGGTTTTGATGATCCCCCAACTTCTGGGCTCATATTCTTGCCTCTAGCCTCTAGATGTGTAGCCTGAACAGATACCTCATCTATGATAGTGGGATTAAACATGAGAATGGTGTGCTTTAAATAGCTATGTAGACAACCTATATACTTTAGTAGAGTTTTAGGTGAGTCTAAAGAAATTCCTAGAATCAAAGCTCTTTTTTCTAAATTCTTGAGTGTAGCCCTGTATGCTTTGCCCTTTTAATTGGCAAAGAGTTTGCCAACTCATCATAGCTTTTTGCATATAAGCTAGTGGATATAGTTTTTTTTTAGTTGCAGAAACAAATTCATTCCAAGTAGAAAGAATTTTACCATGCTTCTTCAAATCAGCTTGTGTCCTGCCTTCCCACCATACTAGGGCGGTGCATCCAAGGTGTAGGCTAGCCAACTGAATCTTTCTACTTTCTGAGTCAATGTTTTGCACTTTGCAATATACATCAATTTGTCTAATCTAGTTATCTCACTTTTCTACATTCAATTCTCTGTCATAAAATGGAAAATAAAACTTCACATCTAATTTAATCAAAGAAGATTTCTTCTTTTTTCTTTTTAGGGCTTTCTTTGTGTGAAGAAGATGACGATGAAGGTGATGATGGGGGAGATGGTGGAAAGGGATTCTCTTCTTTTCCTTTGCCTTCTGGGTGGGCAACTAGAAGAGGTTCTTCTACTCCTTTATCTTGTTTGGAGGTTGATGACTCTTCACCTCTACCTTTCTTAAATGCTCTATACATTTCTTCTACCATGGCTCTCATGGTCATGAAATTGTCCATGAACTAGGAGTCTGATTCCATGGGACTTTCTTCTGACATTTTCCTCTTAGGACAGACTCTTCTGATTTCTACGTTAGCTTCAACCAACTCTCCTTCTCCTAATTTAAGCTTTGATTTGGTTATCATTCAACAAAAGAATCTAGCACAAGCTTGTCTAACCTTAGTAACCTAGAGCTCTGATACCACTTGATCTAGAATTGATCCAAGACAATTAATAAGGTATTACAGACTCATGTGCATGGATGTGCCTATGTTATTTTATGCAACAGATTGATAAGATTGAGAAATACACAGGAACTAAAGCAGTTAAAGAAAACATAACAAGAAAACATATAAACACAACAAGTTTAATAAAGAGTTCACCCAACACTCCGGGGCTATGTCTCCTGGTCCAGCCTTTAGTGGTGGCCTCTCTATTATGTTTTCAATGCAAAGTTCTTACAACAGTGAGCTTAATTTTAGTTTCACATAGCAGATACAAATCAGTAGGACTGTACTTGGACACCCCAGGTCTCTAGAGTACACAAACTCTCTTTACTGAAACTTGACCTCTATTGGTCACCGTAGTATGAGCCCAATCTGAGACCCATACAGGACAAACATTACAGAGGAGTGCACTTGAACCTCTCAAGGCTTCTCTAGAGCACACAAACTCTTTAACTCCCTCTGTCTCTATCTTGAGTTGGCTCAATGCTGCCTTTGCTTCTGTAGGTTAGCTTAGCTTCTCGTCTCTACTTCTAACTTGCTTACTTACTTCTAACTTGTTGCTTTCTCTGTCAGCTTGTGGCTTTAAATCTAATCTTCTTTTTGAATTTTTGTTTCCACTTCTCGGCTTTCTGGTTCACATGCCTCTATTCGTTTGAATCCCTCTATTCTGCATAATCATCACTGTATAATGCCTCATAGGGAGGTGGCCACCCATTTCATAA
The DNA here is from genome assembly GCA_000404065.3 of Pinus taeda. NCBI lineage: Eukaryota > Viridiplantae > Streptophyta > Pinopsida > Pinales > Pinaceae > Pinus > Pinus taeda. The sequence continues at coordinate 145,113 of APFE030028247.1, read as the reverse complement.
TGAACTGAGTGTCAGTTCTCTTGGATGCTTTTGAAACAACCATTTCTTCCATTAACTCCAAGAATTCCCATGAAACACGACCTTCTGCCAATGCATTGTCCATGTTGGACTTCAAATCCTATACAACTCTGCTTGTTGACCCCGTCAAATCCAATCATCAATCGAAATGCGTCTCCACCGTTGATCTAGAGCCTCAAAATCCTACAGTCATCATCCATATTGGGTGGATAAGTAACATGACATTTACCCGTCCAATGTGAGTGGCTTTCTTTCTCTTCTGCCGGACATGTGACACCCATTATGTGGCATCGGGTGGGACTCGGTCGAAACCACTTATGGATTGAAGCCTTTCTGATATTCTTCCAGTTTTTGTGGGACCCCAATTCTGATGGAATCAGAACGATATCTATTAAATTTTATGATATTTTAGGTTCGGGGGCTTGCGGCCCTTCCTTCTTTGAGGTGTTTGCCCTACGATATGCAATTAGTGACTTGTCACGAATCGCATATCAGAAACTACCCCCGTTCCTTGAAATGGCCTCTGGTTTTTCTAATTCATGACAGCACACGTTACCATGGGCTGATGGTCTGTACGCTTGACCGAGGGTCCTCTTTGCTCCACGCTAATCACAAATTACAACTGTTACAAGGATATGTCTGATAAGATTAACATTTATAAGACTTTGAAACTTTGACATGATTTTTAAAGAGTTCATGAAAACACAGAGAGTGTTCCAGGATCCAATTTGGATCACATCATGTTACACTGACTGACAGAAGTTGCAAAAGAGTTGTTGCGGTGTTTGTATGAATTTATGTAGCAAATGGAAATTGTCTATTGCATGTTTCCCAACTACATAACAAATAACACACCATAGTGTGGGCCATATATTTGGCCCTGGTGCAGCTTCCAGCCTCAGACGCATTGGTGCCCCTACTGTAACATGATTTGTGAAAACTGGACAATCATCCTTGCCATGCCCCTGGCTTTTGCACTTTAGGCACCAAATTTCTTCACGTGCCTCTGGCCAAGCTGTTCTATCTTTTTCAGACTTTTCATTTCGAGGCAAAGGTTCTACAATTGTGCATGAATCTTCTGAGCCCGCAAATTAGCATCTTTCATCAATGTCTCATGCAATCTCATCACGATTTCCAGTGCTTTTGCCTAGGTCCCAATCATTTGTTGTGATAGCGCAACCCTTAGATGAGGTAGGAGTGAAGCCACAAACCATTCGCGGTGTACCCATTAGTCAGATTCATGTTAGCCTCATGGATCATACACTTCAATCTCCGATCGACATCCCAGGGTGTCTCACCAGGCTTCATCATGATTTCTTTGAATCCCACAATTGATTGCAATTTAGACTTAGGTCTATTGAATTCCTTATTTAGCGCAGTTTGGATATCTACCAATGTGGACATTGAATTATATAAAAAGGGAGTCTTAGAAGAGTCTAAGGCAGTTGAGAATTTTTTTGTAGGGTTATGAGTCATTTTATGGGTGTGTGAGGACTAAGAGTGAAGAGCCTTAGTATAGGAAGAGGCTCTACAGTTGAATGCACAAAGGCCTAGGATAGAAGTCCACAACTGAGCGCATGGACCCCTGCAGCTATGTGCGCAGGGAAGTCAATGTCTGTACTGGAAATTTGGATTATCAATAAAGAGAAGTATTCTGGAATTATCTGTGTAGTACTTAATGTACCATGTTAGTGCGTGATCCTGCAAAGCACTAACCAATGTTTCTTTCTTCATTTCATCATCCGTGATACCCTAAGCTTCCCATATAGCCTTCATGATGAACCAAAACTAGTATGGATCTTCATTTTTTATGCCCTTAAACACAGGTAGCTTTACGGAGTTCACCATATTAAATGGTGGCAAAGATGGCGGTGGTGTGGGCGAGGGTGTAAGTGGTGGAGGTGAAGACGGAGGTGGTGTGGGTGGGTGAGGTATTCATGGGGACTCTTGTTTTATCAACTGAATAGCGCTCTGTGGAGAAGCCTGTGATGCTCCCTCATTGTCACTTAGAGGTGGTTCAATCACCGAGCTATATTCAGGGCCTTTTCTTCCTCCGTCCCTAAAATTCCTTCCACTTCGCGCAACCCCAAACATTAAGGTGACTGCATAACCCGCTTTTCACACAATATCATATTAATCCAAGTATTTAAAGACCTTAAATACTTATCTCATGGTCCTTTGAAGAAGCATCACTCTACCTTGCTATAACTAATCGAAGTATCGACCGCAAACTCTGTCACAAACCCTCCTATGATATGATCAATCCAATGATTGACAATGTGTGCGATCTTATCCTCAAAGGCTTCCAATCTCTGCACTAACTCCAGGGTCTAGAAAATCAGACCTTTAGGCCTCCACCTCCCTTGGTTGTCTACTAACTTTGCGATCCACTAATATAATTCAACCGGGAAGGAACAGAAGAAGATTTTGTGTATCTTTGTATACAAATCTATGACCAACCATTGTTCTTTCATCAATTGTGGATTCCTTTTTTCTTGCACCTAAAATTCGTGGATCTTTCTATCCAACTAGTCTTCGATCTCTTTCTTAGTTGGATTCCAATTATGTGACATCACACATCTTGTTATGCAGATCCTAGTCCCGGGAATGGAACCATTTGTCGGCTTGATGGGCCCTGACCTAGGTTCATAATTAAGCAACCAAGAAAATCCCTACACTAATGGCCCTTTCGGTATCAATCTGCAGAGCGTGGACTAATGTCTCACCTGAAGTAGTATGGGGGGGATGCAGGAACCAAGTTTCTGCAACCTGATATGGTTGTGATTTCAACTTTAGACCTTCACTCTGCCTTTGTGCAGATTGATAAGCTCTTTATGGCTTATCAATGTACTTCTCTTATTCGTCCTTGAAGCCTTCGCGAAAGCCTACAACTTTCCTTCGCATACCCTAAATAGACAGATCAGGCGGTTACACACCTTTGTAATTATCCTTACCTTTGTGTCTACCTAGATTAGCTTAAGTATTGGTTAATATTAACATGCAATATGGTTAACTTCGCATAAATAGATATTATTACTTGCATTCATATGACAAAGTAAAATACATAAATTCGTGCATCAATATAGCATTAATTCATATCTCCAGTATTCAACATAACATAATCGTAACATTCACTACAGAAGTAAAATAACCATACACAGATAATTCCATAATACTTTTGTTTATTAATAATCCATATTTCTAGTACCGACTCTAACTTCCCCGTGCACATAGATGCAGGTTTCCATGCACTCAGCTACGGACTTCTACCCTAGGCCTCTGCGTACTCAGCTACAAAGCCTCTTCCTACACTAAGACTCTTCACTCTTAGCCCTCAAAGACCCATAAAATTACTCAGAACTCTACCAAAAACTTATCAACTTCCTTCGACTCTTCTAAGACCCCCTTTTTATACAATCCCATGGTCTATAGACCAAGGGTGGATCTCATCAAGCCGACACAAACTATCTAATGTAAGGGTGACCACAAAATGTAGAGACTTTACATTCTTTACACAAAACTTGGGCCTCTAGCACCAAAACTGACCCCAGGGGACCCATTCCCAATAATTATCTTAACTTTAGTTTATTACATAGTATTTCTCTAGAAATAGTCATAGTCAGCAACAATTCACTTTAAAGGGCTAAACATAAGATCAGAAATAGTATAGACTTCCTATTAGTGGTATTTTGGTAAATATCTACAGGGTTTTGGTAGATATTGTTTGTAATATTTTTTATTCAGATTTTCCTCATATTATTAGAGAATATTTTGTCAATCAATTCCTTTTTTGGGATTTGATATTAGTTTAGCATAATACCTTAGGATATTTTGTAATTATTAGTTTAAGTACTTCATTCATTTGAAGTATTAAGGGTTGGTCCCTGAACATTGTAACTCTTTCTATCAACCATTATACCTTTTTCATGTTGCTCGAGCACCATTAATGAAATACTTTTCATAGGATACTTGTGTTACAAAATATTGGTGATTTTTTTCCTACCATAATTGTGTTTTCATTGTTATTCTTCTTATGTTATTCATCTAAAATCTAATTGTAAAACAGGAGATGTGAAAAATAGGATATGTTTTTGAACAACTTATTTGGACTGCGTTTACAATCTACATGTTTTCTTCTAAAGTTTGCTTAAGAAATTCTTAAATTATTTTCAATCCATGCTTAAGCGCACCTTTTCTCCATTCCATAATTTAATTTAAAGATCAAGTAAATCTAGCTAGCTTGCCATGTGATTACTCCATAACCCAATGGAAAGAAAGTGATTTGATCTGATCAACCAATCAATCAACCAAATTGAAAAAAATAACCAAGAATAATCATAACTAGGCTAAAATCAACTTAAAAAACCAAGTTATATCATAAAGAGAGAGCCCTCTCAGAAGCTAGCAGGGCTAGATCCCACATTCAAAAGTGGTTTGATGTTGTCCAATGTATTTACTCCCACAACCTCAAGAAACACAGAACGATAACATAGTGGTGACCATACTGGGGAAGGACATTTTATCTTCCTCAGAAAAGTGTATCAAGTTCTAGATTTGATTGTTCATGGTGAACACTGATTAGACACAAGAAGGGTGAATTATTCACTTGGTGACTCCATGTTTCAAGAATATGGAGCTCAAAGTTTGCATGGAGACTCCCTTATCAAAGAATATGAAATTTTAAATCACTTATGGTGACTCCATTTCATTGTTGATTGTTTTCAAAATGAGTTCAAGAATACAACGCAGATATGCTCCTATGGATAGATCAAGAATTCCAGATTTTTCAAATCCCATGCCGAACGATGATTGTTTAACTTATCTTCCATTGTTTAAAGATTAAAAAGGAGATGATGCTGTTGTAAATTTATTGAGGTTTCATATGCACATCTATAAGCTTAAAGTCAAATTTCATGAATATTTTCTTATGAAAATGTTTATGGAAACTTTGGAGGAAAAGGCTAGACCTTGGTATGAAAATCTGCTTGCTGCAAGTATATGTTCATTAAAGCATTTTCATACTATTTTTTGTGAGAAATACAGAGAGGATTATCAATGTTTGTTGCTGATTCAAAACTATTTTGATCATTTTTAAATGTTTATTCAATAGCTAGAAGATTACTATGATGATGACCAGTTCACAAACGATGAAATACTAGAGGCTTTAGATGGAAATCCTTTTCAACATTATGAACAAAATGTAGAAGTCTTGCTTGAAATGTGTTAGGCCCCTATACTACTAGTGTAACCCCTTATTGTTATTAGTACAACCCCCTTATTATATTGATGTACCCATGTAGTGCGCATATTGTTAGTATTGTGCCCCATAGAAGCCCACTATTGTTATTATTGTGCCCTTACATTATTATTGTTATGTCAGCTCTGATTATATTATGACCCCTTAGACTCCTATATATAGAAAGGAGGTCTTTTCATTTGTATCATCCAAGAATTGTTCATTTATGTAATGTAAAGGAGGTTGCCCCCTCGAAGAGGCTGAATTCTCAGGCGTTGATCTATCTTTTCTATCTTTTCTTGAGTTGGTTCATAACATTAGCAGTCAATGAAACAACCTCAGATTTCAATGGAGGAATCTTAAACAACTTCAGATTTCTTAGCAAAAGAATAAAAAACCAAAGGATCTCTCCCAATTGAAAGGCAAAAGACTTTCTGTCATTTCTAGATTTTCTGCAGCATATTGTATTTTTATTATATTTGAAAGGGCTTGTTTCCTATATACTAGTGACAATTTGAGGAAGATGTTTTCCTATATATTGTTTCAATTTCATTGTAAATGGTTGGAGTTTGATTCCAAAACACTGTATTTTCTATAAAGGCTTTTATTAGATGGATTTAATTAAAGTATTATGGCTCTATTTCATGACATAATTTGTTTTTCCTCTGTGTGATTTTCCAATGCTTTCATACTTTATTTCTGCATATGTTCATAGTAACATAGGAGTTAGGGAAAGGTTAGGTTAGAGTATTGACCTCCCTGAAAACCTATTGCGAAGTTATTATCATTAGAGAGATTAGCTTATTGAAGATTTTGTTTTAAATAAGCTCCTCTGCATCTTTAATTGTCACATTCTGTCATCTCTTGAATGAATATTTGTTTGGATGTATAATTCTTCTACACACACTACTATATCTAATTGATTAAGTATTCAATATGATTTCTTAATTATCATATATTCTCTTTTATTCCTCCATAAAATTCCCCAAAGTCATGTCATTCTATCAAAGCTAGATGTTGGCACTTTGATCAAGTTTCAGCTAGCGAGGGATTTATTTCTAAGTAGAGATGGGATATTCATCAGCAACCATCTACAAAAAATAATAGATTTGGCCATTGTGCTTCAAAGGCTATTGTACAGTGATAGTGAACACCATTAAAAAATCCTCGTAACACTTGATGGAGCCCCCTCTGGTTCAAGGGCCAACTTGAACCTAAAGTTTGGTCGAGTTGGTTTCTCAGTGCATTTTTGCAACCAAGAACTACCTTCGAGAAATAGGTACAATAGGTTCATGATTTTTCCAATAGGGAAAATATTATTTTTGCACTCCTTAAAGCTGCCCCCCATGTCAAGGACTAGTGGGAAACCTATTGTGAGTAGAGTGAAGAGAGGGAACCCTTACTGTTTTCAGCCACACCCACTTGGAATTATTTCTGAGATGTCATCAAGGAACAATATCAACCTTTCATGAGCTATCGCAACAGGGATGGGACTAAGATGTGTCAAAGTTCAGAAATATTTTTCATACCCTTCGCATGTAGTTGGGTATCAAGGATTATGAGTAGCATCTTGTACTCAAATATTGCGGTTGTCTACACAAATACATCTAGGACGAGATGGAGTTCCTATACATCTCCTCGCTTGCTACCACCTATCCATATGTTGTCGAGATCGAGAACAAATTTAAACAGAAGAAACGAGAGTTTGGATCTGTGAATATGAGGTAAGGGAAAGGAACCCCCAAACTATAGAATAAAAGACAAAAAGAAGGTGGGTTGGCCCAAGACAACCCATTGAAGCTACAAGAAAATAAAAACACCATGAAGACAAATAAGGACACACAAAAGTGGTGTGATTTCCATAAGAGCCCCACTCACAACACAAGTGAGTGTCAAGCCAAGCAGTCACTAGTGGCCAAGCCAAAGGCTTCAGATTCAAATGCATGTTCAGACTTTGAGTCAAAACCTGACAAGGGGAATGAAAAAGGGAAGAATATTACTGATGTAGATCCCAGTACCATTTTTTCCACCACCAAGGTCCGAAAGATTGAGCCTGAAGATCTAGAGGAGGGGGATCATCTCTTCCACTCACATATGTGGGTGAAGGGTTCTCCGTTGTAGTTCATTATCGATAGGATAAGCCAAAAGAACCTCATTTCAGCATAGGTCATGAAGAATTTTTGCCTATTGACCACACTACATTTGCAACTTACACCATCGGGTGGCTTCACCAAGGACGAGATCTCTTCGTCAGCGAGTACTTCCACCTTCCCCACAACATTGAACCCTTCATGAATGAGGTACTATGTGATGTTGATCCTCTTGAAGTTTGAGATGTATTATTAGGCCAAACATACTAGTGGAAGCATCATGTTGTGTATGAGTATAGGCCTCATAATGTTATTATTACTATGGTCAATAAGTTATACAAAATACTGAAGGTAGCCCCGCCTACTGCCATATATTTGATCTCTACTAAGCAATGCAGTAAGATCATCTCCCTTGACTGAGAAATTTGTTTTATTTCATATTCTCTTTCAAAGTAAGGGAAGATCATGGCCACATCCATGGCCCTTGGGAAGGGTTCCTCCATGTAGCAGAAGTAGGTGGATAAGGTTATGGAAGAGTACAAGTACATCTTCTCCTCACCCATAGGGGTACCCTTACATTGTCAGGTCAAGAATTCGATCGATCCGACTGGTGGATCACCTTTGTCTAATGGGTCGATATACCACTACTCCATTCTGTAAAATGAAGAGATTAAGCATTAGATCCAAAATTTTCTGCAAAAAGGGAACATACATCTAATTTCCTCACCCTATGGAAGCCCGATTATACTGGTACAAAAGAAGGATGGGACCTAGAGGCTCTGCATTGATTATCAGACACAAAATTAAATAACTATTAGGATCAGGTATCTAATCCAATGAATTAATGACCTTCTAGACCAGCTCAAGGGGGACAAGTATTTTAGCAAGATCAATCTGAAGCCTGGATATCACCAAGTTCCAATAAAGCCCACAAATGTATGGAATACTACCTTCAAATCCAAGAAAGGCCTTTTAGAATGGTTGGTCATGCCCTTTGGGTTGAAAAATTCCCTTTGCACATTTATAAGGTTGATAGATGACATCTTGCAGCCACTCCACCATCTCTTTCTTGGTTTTTTATTTGGATGTCATCCTCATATTCTACAAGAGTTGGGAGGAGAACTTACAACACATTCGGTAGGTCCTTCAAACCTTGTGGCAAAACAAACTATGTGTCAACTTGGAGAAATACAACTTTGGCATGAGCCAGGTCCAGTATCTAGGTTACATCATAGATGAGCAAGGTGTGCATGTGGATTCGACTAAGATCCAAGTCATTCAAGATTTATGATAGGATTATCCCATATCACTTAGCCTTGAGTTATATTACCAATGGAAAAGTGAAAACAAAGTTTTCCTAGTCCAAGTCCCAACAAAATTCATTCATTGAACTAAATCACCGCCTCTGCTCTACACCTATACTCACATTATCAAACCTGCAAAAACCATTTTAAATTTAGACAGATGCCTCAGCCTATGCTATTGGTGCAGTCCTCACCTAGCATGGGAATCCAATGGCCTATCATAGTGAGACACTTTTTGATACATTCAAAAGTACCCTACTTATGATAAAGAGATGTATTCTATCATGTAGGCTTATTGGCAATGGAAACATTACATTCTGTGGAATGAGGCAATCATCCACACCAATCATCGACCTCTTCAGTTTATACACACATAAGGAAAGTTGCAGAATGATCACCATCAAAATTGGTCTACATATCTGTAACAATTCCACTTGAACATTAAATACAAAAAGGGTAGCACCAACCATGTTGCAGATTACCTCAGTCAACCCTTAGTTGCAACATTCACTAATGTTATCATCTCTTATTTCCATGAGACCCTTGAATGCTTGTAACTGTACAAAAATGATCCAAAGTTCGCCACCAAATTCTATATGTTAGTGGATGGAAAGCAAGTTCCTTATTTCCACCTTCAGGATGCATTAGTATGCTACCTGGGCCACCTTTGTGTTCCTTTAACTAAGTGTGCAAAGGTAATATGGGAGGAACAATACAATTGTATTGCAAGACAGTTTGGGGTGGAGAAAACTATGGTCGTACTCCAGAAGTACTTTTATTAGCCAAAACTTTTATAGGATGTTGGAAAATATATCAGATCCTACACTACCTATGCCATCGCCAAGCTAACCATTAAGAAGCGATTTCTATACACTGCTATTCCTACTCCCATCCAACCCTAGGAATCCATCTCTGTGAACAATATGTTTGGCCTCCCTTCTACCAAGCATTGTGATGAATGTGTATTTGTGTTCATGGATATATTATCTAAAATGGCTATATTGGAAGCCTGCAAGAAGAGTATCATAGTAGAGGATACTTCCAAACTCTTCTTTGAATGAGTATGGGTGCATTCTGTGATCCCATATACCATTATATCATATCGGGATAGTAGTTTCCTAGCCACATTATGGAACCAATCTCACCAAGTCGACTACATTCCATACCTATACTAATGGCCAGATAGAAGCTATCAACATGATGATAATGCACATAATATGTATGCACAACTCCAAGCATCTACGAACTTGGGATGAAAGTCTTGTTTATGTGTAGTATAACTATAACAGATCTCTCCATAGATCGATTGGTCACAGTCCCTTTCAAGTGGGGATGGGATTTTAACCATTCTGTCATATTGATGTTGTCATGCCTCATGCAACTAGACAAATAGAATCCACACATCTATAGTCTGAGGCTGATAAAAAAAATAGGTTTATTGAATGCATCCAACACATCCCCTAGCAGGTTCATGACATCTTGGAGATTTCCAATTCATGTATAAGAAGCGACATGATCAACATCATATGCCACACAAGTTTCAAGTGGGTGACAAAGTTTGGTTGCATCTGCATAAATAATGCCTTAGTGGAGCCCATTCGAATCTCATACCACTCTAATATGGGCCTTACACCATTACTAACGTTGTGGGAGATAATTATTTTTAGCTCAACATTCCCCTTCAAACATGTGGACCACCTTCGAACATACTATCCACCATTATTGGACACATCAAACATTGTAGAAGAAATCAAACCATAGAGCTAAACCTAGACCACATGGAACAAGCCACAATTGATCGAATCATAAATGCATAGATCAAGAACACTCACTAGCACAAGATCTAACTGTATCGGGTTTACATAGTTGGCCAACTCCTGCACCAAGGCAAGAGGCTCACCAAGGACCAAGTTCCACAAAAGTTTCCCCATATCATGGAGGAAGTCAACACAATGGGTACCATTTCTTCCTATGGGGGAATGACTAATTCAAGTGGATATTGGTGGCCACCCACTTGTTCTACTTGGACTCCCACCATTCTTTCTTTCAGTTTCCTTAATTGTGGCACAATTTACTATTTTTGGTAGTGTTTTGGGTCCTAAACTTCCAAAGATGTTTTGAGGCTCTAAACAATGTCTTTTTTGGAAAGCGGAATAACTTGAGTATTTGACTTATGTTTGAAGTCAAAATTTATAGTCCTTGTTGAAGAATGTAACTAGGTTCGGTCTTCATAATTTTATTTGAGCCACAATGAAATGTATTTATCAAAAGAAAGAAAAAGGACTTTTTATTATTATTGTTATGACTTATTAAAGCATGGGTTTCACGCTTGGATCATCATGTTTTAGGTCAAAGTTCCTATTGAGAACTACTAGGTTTTGTCTTGAGTCATTAGAGTCATTTTCCATTTGATAAGACCTTTCTTGGTCTTTTGAATCATTTTTCACCTCTAGACCAAGTCGGCCTACATGAGGGTAATTCGAACTCTAGAAGAGGCTATATATACAGTGTAGATTGATTCATTTTGAAGATCACACACACAAGTTCGATATTAAAGAGAAGGAGGAAAAATAATATGAAATTGAAAAAGAAATAGAAGGAGATTTATTGGAGAAGGAAATCAAAGTTTTTGGCTTTTCTCTCTCACACGTATGGATTTATTGGGTTATTTGCTGGAAAGTCAAAGTGTCACTTCTGGGTTGAAGTTTTTTTGTTGTTACTAGGTCGAATTACTATTTTTGGGTCAATGTTTTGTTGTTAGATCGAAGTTCTTTTGGGTCGAAGTTCTGTTGCTGGGTTGAATTTCTTTTGTTGTCAAAGTCGAAAGTCTATTGCTAGATCGAAGTGCTAGGTAAAATTTTTTGCTGGAACGTTATCATCTGTAGGAGAAAGGAAGGGTTGGCTTGGTGATTGGAGGAAGTTTGTGTCAAGGTAAAGGAGTCTTGGAGCATCTCGTGAAACTATTAAAGGAAGAGTTTTTGATTGGGTTTTTCCCTCGATAGGGTTTTTTCCCTAGCTCTCTACCTACATCTGGTGTCTTCAATCTTCATTTTATGGTTTTGGTAATTTCTTGATGAAATAAGATAAAAGAAGAGAATAACAAAGTTAATAAGAACATAAGAATATCACAAGTAATTATCAACATAAAGAAAATATTTCTTCCTTTATGATTTTCCAACAATCCTCAGATAGATATATCAACCAAGGAATTGTACATGTCAAACGAAGATCATATGCCAAAGTTACAACCCCAGGAAGTTGATGTACCAATTTACCCAACATGACCCACAAACATTTGGCGCTTCATCTCCTAGGGTTAGATTTTTGGATTTTTAGGGTTTACCATTGTTTCTTAATAATAAATAGGCCTTAGAGCCTCATTGTAACATAGCTCAAAAGGCATGTAGCTACCACATCTCTTCTTAGAGATAAGCTACCATCACCTGAGATATTTTATTTCCATTCTGCATGTAAACAATTTTTAACATTTATTATTAATGAATTGAAGTTTTTTTTTGTTGTATCTTGGTGTTTCTGTTTACATCTATTTTTTCGTTTCATTCCTTCATAAATTTAGATTAATATGTGCTTTTATTACTTTTTTATTTCTTATTCATCAATAAATTACCAAAAACAATGAATATCATAAAGAGACAAATTACACAAGATATAGGTTCCAAGCAAGGGAAAACCATCTCTGCAGGGGAAAATGAATAAAAAATATTTCTCTTCTTATAGAATTAAATCAAAATGAGACTTCCAATACCCAAAGACCAAATCCTAGATTCCTCCCAAGTGCCAAGTTCACCCTACAACAAGATCTCCTTCAAACAAGATGAAGTCTACCAAGGTCAATGAAGATCGAACCTCTTCAAAGATTGCTTCAAACAAGTTTCAACCTCCACTTCAGATCTACAACTTTTGCCTACAATTCTCAGGCCAACAATTAGCCCAGTAACCCTAGACTTTCACACATGTTGGAAACGTTAGATCATATTCTCATCCTTCTTCCTTCGCTTGGTATTTCTCCTTGTCTTCTTGTCCTTTTCTCTTATTTTCCTTCTTATTCTATTGCATATCAAACTTGTTGTGATTATGTTCCAAATGAGTCAAGGTCCCTTATTTTTATAGTCTTCTTGATGGGTCAAATAGGCTTCCTTTGGGCCGACTTCTCCTTGGTAGGGTTGACTTGGTTTTGGAGGAAAATTTGACTTACTAGGCTCAAAAATAGTTTTTTTCTTTTGTTACAACAAGTCCAAATGGGGCTATAATACATGACACAAATTCTTATTTGAACCAACAAGACATAGAAGCATGAATAACATGCTTTGAACCTATATTTTGAGCATGAAATCCATGTTTGAATAAATAAATATTATTTTTTTCTCTTTTATATAAAATATACAATGTCACGATTACAAATGTAATTATGAAGGCTATATCTAGTTACATTCTCCAACACTCCCTCTTAACTAGGGAGGTATTCATAATCCCATAATGAGGTATAAGGATTCTCCAATTGAAGTATTCTGATAAGAAGAGTCGGATTGATAAGCCATATTTTAAGCATCAATATCATAACCATCATTGTCATTATTAACAAGGCCTTTAACTTTGACAAGTTATTATTATTTCAAAGCATAATGCTAGGAGGCTTTATGTGAGACACCACACTACCTCTAAGGCACATATCCCATCTAGATGTTCACAAGGTATGCCATTCTAGGACTTATTTTTATCTTTGATTATCTATCCTCAAAGAACATTGGTCCTCTTCGACTACTCTTATCTTGGATTCCCTACCTCATTCTCAAAGAGTATTGGTCTATGAGACTACTTCTATCTTGGATTTCCAATCCTCAAGAAGCATCAATATTAGATTCTTATCCAATCCTCGAAACCCAATTCTCCTTTCATGGCCTTCACTTAGATGTACGACCATTAGTCTTGGCCTAGTACATGACATATGGATAAGAGAATATAATGTCCATCATCACTCCCTATCAATTAGGAAGCAGATATCCACCAAACCAAGATTGGTTCTTAAGTACTCAATATTCTTGTTCAGAATTTCCTTTGTTAGAATTTCAACCACCTATTCATTTGTAGAGATATAGTGTAGCTTCACGACCCCACCACGTACCAAGCTTCTAAAATAGTGATACTTATTATTGATATGCTTTGTCCTTGAATGAAACAATGGGTCTTCAGTCAACTTTATGCAACTTTGGTTGTCACAATGTATAATAGTAGGCTCAATGGTCCTTCAAATAGATTTGATAAGAACTTTCCAAGCTAAACAACCTCTCTACAAAATTCATTTGTAGCACCACACTTAGATTCAACACTACTTAAAGAAGAAATATCTTCATTCTTGATCATCCATGAAAATATGGAAGATCCCAAACTAAAACATCCACGAGTAGTGCTTCTACCATCTGTCCCACTTCCACCCCAATCAAAGTCAATATAACCCAATAGTTGGATCTCATTACCAACATATCTAAGGAAATGATGCATTGTCCCATGAAGATATCTAAGGATGTGTTTGGTTTCTATCCAATGGTCATTCCTTGGCTCCATTTGAAATTGACTAAAATCATTTACTACAAAATAAATGTCAAGTATGGTATTCACAAGATACATTAAGGAGCCAATAAAATTTCTACAACATGTAGGATCCATTGGAATAGAATATAGAATCATTAGCTTCTTTAGATCACTAACCATAGGAGTTGTCATTGGCTTTCTATCCATCATGCCAAATTTTTGTAGTATCTTGATCACATAATTTCCTTGACCAAGATATATTTCACCTAGTTTTTTCCAAACTTATAGTCCCATATACTAATTCATAAGTGCAAGACCCTTCACGTCGAATTCGGTTGTGAACTTTCTATTGCATTCTTGTATATTATTTTTCACACCTATGACAAGTAATCCATCCACATATCACAGGTTCATCCTTGACCACTTTAATGTAGATGTTTGGATTTGTAGAACTCTTGACAAAACCATGCTCTAGGTGCTTATTTCAAGACATATAGGTCCTTCTTCTATGTCTCCCTCTCATGGACTTCAAATCGTTAAGGTTGTTGAATATAAACCTCTTCATCAATTCTCCCATTCAAAAATTTATTCTAACATCCATTTGATGAATGTTCCATCCCATAGAGGAAACCACATAGACAAGCAATCTAATAGTGATATAACTTGTTGTAGGAGTGAAGGTTTCTTCATAATTGATACCTTCCTTTTGGGAAAAGCCTCTTACCACAAATCTAACTTTATACTTATCAATGCTCCCATCCACTACATGTTTGATGTTATATATCCACTTGGAAGTGACAACATATTTGTCACTTTATTTAGGAACAATTTTTCAGAAACCATTCTTCATAATTTATTGGTAATATTCTTGCATTGCATTCCTCCATTCTTGATGTTCAGTTTCATCTTGATAGGAGGAGGGCTCATATTCAATGAACTTAGTCATATAGGCTATATAAACAGAGTACCTTTTAGGTCATTTTCATTCTCTAAAGTTTCCCTTAGTTGTTGAATGCCCCTCGACCTCTTGTAGAGTTTTCCTCAACCAAGTAGGTCTCTTACGAGTTTCTGGAAAAGCATATTGCACAATTTCACTAGGTCCTTCAATATATTCATGAATAGGTGTAGGATCTTGAATATTGTCATTCTTTGAGATTTCCTAAAAAATGGGTAACTCTTCTTCATCAAAATAAATCAGGAGCTCTTTGGATTTCTTGTAAGCTACATTTTGATCAAAGATGACATCTCTGCTTATTTCAATACAACAATCCTCTTTAATGTATATTTCGTATGATTTTGATGTGTTGCAGAATGCAGTAGGGATACTATTAATTCAAATTATCCTTAACCTTAATAATTTCTTGTGAACTTTATTTATCTTCTTATGTTTATTTATTAGACATTTTCATCAAACAACTATCAAGTGCAAAAATAGTAAAGATAATAGACACAAAATATAGGCTCCACACCAGGGAAAAACCCCTCCAAGGGTGGAACCCAGAAAATCTCTTCTCTTCTTATATAATCTACTTCAAATAAGAAAAGCAAGACCCAAAACCCTAGACCAAGTCCTCCTCCCAGAACCAAGTCATCCCTCCAAGGAGCCCTTCCAATTAGGTCTTAGATCAACCAAGACAAAAAGAGTCAATCCTACTTCAACCAACTTCCAAATTAAACTTTGGTCCCCAACTTTGACCTGTAATTTTGATACGGAAATTCATCCCTGTAATTACTATAAAAACCCTTGCTTCTTAGCACATGTGAGAGAATAAATCTCAAATACCACTAGGCCAAATGGGGCAAAAATACAAAGTACATTTATAATATATTTGACACATTCATGTTGGTTATCCAACACATTAGAGCCATAATTTTCGTCACAAGTATTGTGTCAAATATTCGATGCTTGATGAAGGGTTGGATATTCAACAAGACATATGTTGAATATCTGACAACATAAGATGGCGAAAAATTCCTTTAACCATATGACACTTCGTGTTTTCTTTTGGAACACCAACAAACATCGGATATGTGATGTGTTCAATGCTAGATATCCACCACCCAAGACGCCAAAAACAAGTTTCACCCTCTGATGCTTTGAAGTTAGATATTCAATGCCAACACCTTCATACCAATGGCTAATCGACATCTTATTAGTATATTTTGATGGGATAAAGTGATTTTTTTCATCGAAATAGAATCTAATGTGTTAGAAATTAATTAATAGAGCAATGAAATACACATAATATTGCATAAATACAAATACAAAAACACATAAAACAAGAGAGATACAGATATATGTGGTTCACCCAATTTGGGCTACATCCATGGAGAAACATCTAGTCCTTCCTTTTATATTATCCAACAAAATGAAGAGATACAACCTATAACAGATCTATTGTAATTTCCTATTCCCTCTCACACAACCTCCTCTCTCTCTCTATCTCTCAGAATAATAATACACAACTACAATGAAATTCCCTCATATAAGTCAGATCATTCACCTAATGAATGACCTAGATTGACTATGAAATTACAATATTTTATAAGGGAGGGGTCTACAGTCCTCTTGGGGTATAAACTAAGTTGAAATAGGACCTCTGAATCAAGAAGATAATCAGTCTCCATGCCCAACAATCTCCTACTTAGAGACTGATTATAGAAAATTCACTGTTTCTTCAATTATTGGAGAATGATTCAACTTTGGACCTGGTTATATCTCATCTTCATCATCCTACTTGAACACTAATTGAAATTGAGAATAATCTTAGTTTCTCCCTAGTTACAACTTTTGTTAACATATCTGTGGGATTCTGGCTAGTGTGTATATTTTCCAACTTCAATTGTCCATCTTCCAACACTGATCATATGAAATGGTACTTGAGTTGTATATGTTTAGTCTTGGAATGAAATGTTGAGTTCTTTGCAAGATGAATGGAACTTTGGATGTCATTGTATAACCTGCCCATCGCCTACTTCTTTCCCAATTCATCCATAAACCTTCGTAACCAAATCATTTATTTACTAGCCTCTATAGTGACAACATACTCTACTTTTGTTGCTAAAAGTGGAACATTATTTTGCAATTTTGAAACCCAACTGAAATTTGTTCCACCTACCCTGTGGTGCTCCTCCTATTGTCTCTATCATCTGCCATATCTGCATCAGCATATCCATGTAGAGAAATTTTTGAACCACCAAAGCATAATTCTTGATTTTTGGTACCTCTCAAATACCTAAGAATCCATTTCATAGCCATCCAATGCTCCTTTCCTATATTTTTCATATGCTTTCTTACAACTCCCACTGCATGTGAAATATCATACCTTGTGGAGAAAATTCATACATTAATCTTCCAAATGTTGATGCATATGGAACTTTACACATATAATCCATCTCTTCCTGAGTCCTAGGACACATCTGCTTAGTTTGAAATGGCTAGCCAAAGGTGTACTAACTGGTTTTTCATTCTGCATATTAAATATTTCCAACACCTCTTCAATGTACTCACTATGAGACAATGTTAATTTGTGATTTTTCCTGTCTCTAGTTATTCTCACACCAAGAATTTGTTTTGTAGCACCCAAATCCTTCATTGCAAATCAATTTTCCAATTTTCCGTTGAGCACATTTATTCCTACATGTTAGAGCTTGCAACAAGAATTTCATCCACATACGATAATAATATAATATAGTTGTCATCGTTTTTCCTTTTCAGATAAATGCAATGATCAGAATGAGATATAATATAACCTTGTTCAGACATAAATCTGTCAAATTTAAGATACCATTGCCTTGGAGCCTTTTTTAAGCCATACAAGTTCTTCTTCAATTTGCACACTAATTTATCCTTCCCTTTGACATCACACCCTTGTGGCTATTGCATATATAATTCTTCCTCAAAATCCCCATGAAGAAAGGTTGTTTTTACATCTAACTGCTCAAGATGCAAATCTTCTGTTGCCACTACACTTAAAATAGTTTTGATTGAAGTCAACTTTACAATAGCAGAAAAAATTTCATCAAAGTCTATAAATTTCTTTTGTGTAAACCTATTCACCACAAGTCTAGCTTTATACCTTTGTTTACCTCCATCTTCTTCTTCAAATTGTAAACCCATTTATTCTACATTGTTGTTTTACATGCAGGAAACTTGAATAAGTCCCAAGCCTGGTTATGCATCAAGGAGCCCATCTCTTCTTCCATGGATTTCTCCCACTTATTCCTAGTTTCTAACTACATTGCTTCTTCATATCTTTTCAGTTCACCAGAATTAGTCAAACATACATAATATAATGAAGGAGAGTATCATTCAGGGGGTATACTTATTCTAGTAGATCTTCTAACATGACTTTCAGGTGTTTGAGGTGCCTATTGTTGCTGTGGTTGTTGTTGTTGTTGTTATGGTTTCTAATCATTATGATTTTCAGGCACCTTTACTTTTTTATTGATCTCATCAAGCACTGTATATTATTTGTTTTCCTTTTCTAGTTTCTTTTATTGCATCTGATCCTTACATAAGGCCTTTTCATTGAATGTGACACCTCTGCTCCTAATGATTTTATGATTTTCATAGTTATATAAGTGATAACCAAAATCATTGACACCATATCCAATAAAGGCACATTTATTTTATTTTTCCTCAAGCTTTGTTCTATTTTTTTATTAATGTGGACAAAGGCTTCACAACCAAAGGTCTTTAAAAATGAGTAGTTTACCTTTTTACCTATCCGTGCCTCCTTTGGAATACCACCATCCAATGAACTTGAAGGCCCTATATTTATTAGATAAATAAAAATATCTACAACATATACCCAAAATTGAAAGGGCAATCCTGCATGCAATCTCATGCATTATGCACACTCCATGATTGTCCCCTTCATTATTTCTGACACACCATTTTCCTGTAGTGCTCCTGGAACTTTATTCTCTCTATGAATTCCATGCTATGAACAATAATTATCAAACTCTTTGCTGCAATATTCACCTCCAGTGTCTCATATGAGACACTTCAAATTATTTCTTGTCTCATTCTCAACCAAAGCTTTCCATTTCTTGAAAGTATCAAATACATTAGATTTATTTTGAATACAATGAATCTAGGTTTTCCTAGTTGCATCATCAATAAAAGTAACATAATATCAAGAACCACCAAGAGGTGATACCTAAACAGGTCCCCATACATATGTATGCACAAAATCTAATTTTTCATTCTTTCTTTATTCCCCAACTCTGATAAATTTGTCTCTCTTCTTCATTCGATAAACACAATTCTCATAGAAATCCAAATTAGCATGCTTCAAACCTGAAACCAAATTTATTGAGTGAATAATATGCATCCCCTTCTCACTCATGTGCTCAAGCATATAATTATAAAATAGTGTATCTTCTCCTATGGAGGTTAAGGCATTAAAAAAATTAGAAACACCATTGCATAAATATAACGTACCAACAATTTCTCCTTTTTCTATTACCATGGCTCCTTTAGTGACCTTCTAGGTTTCGTTTGTAAACATAGTTACAAAACCTTCACCACCTAAGTTCCCTATTGAAATTAAATTTTTCTTCAGATCTGGAACATGTCTTACCTCCTTCAAAAAAATTTGGTTTCCATTATGTTGTTTTATAACAACCTTACCCATTCCAATGATTTTATAGGGATTATCATCATCCAAATGAACCTGTCCAAAATCTCCTTGAACATAGTCATGAAACTATTTCCTATCAAGTGTAGCATGGAATGAGGCCCTTGAACCTACCACCCAAGCATCAATAATATTCTCTAACAAAAGAATCAAATCATATTGCAATACATCACCTATCACATTCGCTTCATGATTGTTCTCTTATCTTCCATCTCCTTCTTTTCCCTTATGATATTTGCAATCTTTCTTCAAGTGTACTTTATTCCCACATTTCCAGCACAATGTCCCTGATCTGGATTTGGATCTGCCTTTTCTTGAATTCCTTTGATTTCCTGGGCTCCTTCCTATTTCCATTTTTCTTCCCCTATTCTCTGCAGTTAAGGCATACCTGATGTCTCACCAGAGCATTTTCATTGCATTTCCTTACTAAGGATGGCACCAACGACATCATCACACTTTAAAGTACTAGATCTAGAGACAGAGTTACTAATAGCCATAACTAAGCCATTCCAAATTTCTGGAAATGAAAACAGAAATAGCAGAGCCCTAACTTAATAATCAAAATTTACCCCTACAAAAATTAACTAACTCGTAACCATGTTAAATTCATTTAAATGATCAACAACATATCCATATTCTAACATCTTCATATTAAATAGACACTTTAGAAGAAATACCTTATTTCATGTCGAGGGTTTTTCATATAGTTTGGCTAATGTCATCATTAAACCTTCTGTTGTCGTTTCCTTTGAAATTTTGAATGCCATTGATGCTATCAAACACAACTGTAATCTTCCTAGTGTCATTTTGTCAAGAAGACCCCATTCTTCATTTGTCATACTTGTCAAATTCTTTGATTTTCCACTCAATGGTAGGTATATATATTTATGATACAGATAATCTTCCATTTGCATCTTCCACAGTTGGTAGTTTTGGTCGTTAAATTTCTTAACCCTAAACCTACCATCTTCCGCCATTACTCCCACTTGAACCAGGAACCCTTCTCTCCTATGAGCTTATCGTCAAAATAGACCTTTTGATTTGATACTAGTTGTTACAAATCAATTAATAGAGCAATGAAACACATGCAATATTGCAGAAACACAAGTACTGAAATTCATAAAACAAAACAACCAGTTTTTCCTTTTATATTATTCATCAAAATGAAGAGATACAACTTATAACATATATATTGTAATTTCCTCTTCGCTCTCACATAACCTCCTCTCTCTCTCTCTCAGAATAATAATACAAAACCGCAATACAATTCCCTTATATAAACTGAGGGTTTCCTTCTAGGGAAAAAAAAACCATAAATTAACATAAATTCTACCATCATATCATCCACCTAATGAATCGCTCAGATTGACTATGAAATTACAATATTTTACAAGGGATGGGTGTACTTTCCTCCTAGGGTATACACCCAGATGAAACAAGACCTTTGAATCAGGAAGATAATCAAGCTCCACACCCAACAGGTTATCTGAAGGTGTGGTGTCAGATAAGCGACGTTAGAATAGTTTAATGTGATAGAAGTGTTATGGAACTGACTAATTTTTCCATCAATACAAAGTCAAATATATGATGGTTTGTTCCGTTAGAATGACATTGGATAGTCGAAATTTTAACTTAACATTGAATATTTGATGGGTGCCAGAGCATTAAAATAAAAATAAAATTTTCTCTAGGGCACTCTCATACATTTGGTCCAATTTATATATCTCATGCATATCCCTTGATACATTCTTGACCTAATGATTATGTTAGTTCATCTCAATTATTTGTGAATTTGCAACCATGCTTGACTTGGCATATCTCATTGGCACAATTGGGAATACCACAAAACATGTTTGTAGTTTCATTATGATGGCGGATGCTTATAATTTTTCCAAAGGGATCTTGCCATTCTTAGTTTTTTTTAATAATTTCATAAGTATCCCATATATGTTACAATGAAGAAGGTGATAAACTATACAAGGATAAAGACCAAAAGTATAGTTTTTATTTACAACCTATCTAAGATCATAAGTAATATCCTCCCATTGAAAAAATATTAGAACAAATTTGATATCCTCATACAGAAACCCTCTTCAATAATACATCCAAAAGGCATGTAGTAGTCAGTCTTGGAACCCTTTGAATATGCCATTTAGGAGCATATACCTAGGTTTATTTTCATATTCATCCTAACAATAGTGGAGATACTATCCTAAAAGCATCCATATAATGTCATTTACCTATTTTGCATGATAAGAAACTATAGAAGAAGAGGATGTTCTACTAGGAGATCTTAAAGTGGCTGCACTAGTTAACAAATTTCACCTAGCAGTGGCACTTAGAATTTCTACAATAGGGAGGGAACAAAACAAGTTCATTGGAACAATAGTTTATTGGGAAAAAGCTCTTTAAGCATTTGATTTTTTCTTATGGAATTGAAGTGTACAATGATGATATTCTAAGATCCTCATGCACTCCTGATAAGAGAACATGTCTATGAGTTGGAACCAAATGTTGCCCCTCCTAATAGGAGTATTCACATGTAATTTTGATGAACCTGACAATTTTACAACATTATGATTTTTGTATGCTTTCATTTTTTCCAGACTATCTCATGTAAGGGATAAGTTCAACAACGTTGGCAAGGAAATGTTTTCATATTTTACATATTTTATTTAGGAATTCTACACACATTGTGATTATGTAGTTGAACAATGTATGCCCATTATTCAAAAGTTTGAGATTTTTTATTAAAAAAAAGGCTATTTGAATAGTGTTTAGGACCACCTCTTCAATATGGTGAAACAAATCTTGAAGGAGTGGTTTCCAATGAAGACTTAAAAGGAGAAGTTCCCAAATTTACCTTTGAAGAATACAATGTTGCTACTACTATTTCCAACCCTTTGTGTGAAGATGATAAAGAAATGAATAAATAAGCAGTCCCAAAATTGAAAGAGAAACTTGCCCCAATTACTATCTAGATAGAAAATCACCATGCCATATTTATGTACATCCATGTGTTGTAGTGTGAAAACAATTCAAAAGCCTTCAACTGATCTTACAATGATAATAATAAGGAGGAAAGGTATAGGTATGCAAAGAGAAGTTTTTTTGATGCTCAAGAAGAATAGAGAAGAATGATTAAATATGAGGGCATGATTACATGCCATAGAAATCTGGTCACCTTTTGGATTAATATCATTGTTTTTCATGAGTATTATGTAATAAGTGCATTGGATTCTTCATTTATCTCAGATAGAAATTTTTTTATTCCCGGATAGCTAAATATTAATATGGCTACAGATAGTGATAGCACTCATGTTTCCTATCCTTGTGTAAATGCAAGGTTTAAGCTAGAAGGAGAGAACAATTCTAAATTAAGTGCAATTGTGATCTCATAGTGTTAATCCATGCATGGGATGAAATAGATACAAAATGACTACCAATAGTTGGTTGATAGAACTTTTAATACATATATAAGTATTCTCATTGTTAGATCAAAGTTGTGTACCAATGAAGGCAAAGGAGTATCACACAACAAAAATAATATTGTGTTAGGTTAACCTTCCAAAATATATGAGACACAAGCAGAGCATGCTCATTTATATTGGATGATATTTGGCATGAGCATGTACTCCATGGTCATCTTGATGAATACCGTCACACTGCAAAAAGTTGAAACAATATTTAATACTCTCATATCATCATTTTTAGGCATTCAAACCTAGAAGATGCCTTCCATAGGAGGCAATTAAATATCTTATATAGATTAGATAAATGCTACCTCAATGTGGGCACCAAAATTAATAAAGATAAGAGTGTAAGTGTGTCACCCAACAATGACTAGAATGTGGTGGTACTCAGGTAATGTCGAGTTTCCATATTTGTAAAAAAAATGGTGGGTAACCCTATATTCACATTGTCTCCGAATATAATGTAAACATTGATGTTGTGGTCCAATATATATATATCTCATGCATATTTGAGGATACATGCCAATACCAATAATCTAATCTTAGTTATACTTGAGTCCTCATCTATATTTTCCTTTGGCATCTCTCCTTGTCACAACACATGGGATGATAGAGCATGTTGTTGGTTTTCATTATCATGGTGTATGGCCATACGTTTTCCAAAAATACCATGGTAGTCCTAATTTTTTTTCCTCAAATGTGGAATATCCCATTTATAGTATAACAATTACGGTGACAACTTATACAAGAAAAAAATACCAAACAATTAATTAATATCCCCTGTATATTATAACAACAACAGTGAAAACCTATACAAGAAAAAAGACCAAAGGCTAGGAATTTATTGACAACCTCTCAAATATCATGAGATGTTTCCTTCCATAACAATAAATATTAGAACAATGTTTAGTGTTCTTGTATAGGAACCCTCTTCAATAATACATATATGAAGTATGTGGAAATCAATCTTGGAACCCTTCTAAATATGTTAGTGAGCATAATATATGTAGTTTATTTTCATATTCAACCTAGCAATAGTGGAGACACTAGCCTACAATCATCCATATTTTGGCATTACCATGTTTTGCATGATGAGAAAACATAGTGAAAGAGGACATTGTACTTTGGAGATGTTGAGGTGGCCACATTGGTTAATAGATTTCACTTAGCAACAACACTTAGAGAATCTACATTAGGGTAAGAATAGAATAAGTTCATTTGAAGAATATTTTAGCTGGAATAAGCTCTTTAAGCATTTTATTTTGTATTCTAGAGTTGATCTGTACAATGAAAATATTATTGAATCCTCATGCACTTCAAATAAGAGAACAAGCCCCAAGTTGAAGGCCACTATTACCCATCCTTTAAGGAAGGGTATTTACACACAATTTTGATAAAAAAGGTCAGTTTGATGTTATTCTTTTTTTTGGATGTTTTCACATTTTTCAAAGAACCTCATATTTCTCAAGGCATGGTACACAAATTTTTGAGGCATTTTTGGGTCTGTTGTGCACACTTTGACCTTTTATTGACTTTCTGCATGGAAGACTCTAGATTGCTTTCTTAGTTGATCATCTATTGAGCGGATTTTCACCTATTGTGAAGGCCAACCCACACATCTCGATGTTATGACAACTGTATGGTTACTTAAGGAATGATATGATGTAAAGGAGGTTAGCTGAGTGACATTATATCTTGAAGATATGTCTTGGAACTAACTTGACATAAGTTCATATATGTGGAGGTGACTTAAAGGACACCATTTGAATACCAATGGGATAAACCTGAGGGGTAAATCCCATCTATTTTGACGTCAATGTGGATTTTTATGCATTTATGACTTATTTTTGAGCTTGGAAAGTTACTCCCATGCTTCATGGGGGTCCCTTAACCCAATATATGACCTTGGGTATTCATGTGATACATTATTTGGAGGTTTTTGAGCATTATATTGAACCTTTTTTGGAGTTTCTTTCAGAGTTTCCCTCTATGGAGGTATTTATTTTGAAAAAGTAATATATCTACCTTGGAAGCACATTTAACCACTGTTATGGGCAAATTTAGTGTTTCTTCGAACAACTAACCCCTAGACCTAGTAGCTAATCTAGAACAACAACTAAAGTAGTTCCATTGCTTTTCTATAGCTAACAAATAAAAGAAAGAGGAACAAAAGAACCAACCTGTATCTCTCGCTTGATCCCTCTTCCCTTTGACCACTTTCGCCACTCCCTTCCGTACTTAACTCGCTTGGAAGGTACCTACACACAAGCCGAGACAGAAAACCATCAAAGCATACATATCGATCTGTTAACTAAACATATTATAGAATCGAAAGTACAATATACATCATATAAAAACATGAATGGGAAAAATAATAGAACTCTTTATTGATAAAGGAAAGATTACACCCCTTGAAGCCATGTTCGATTCAGTGTCTTCCTTCCAATTTCAAACCCTTCTCTCCCCATGAAGCAACAATTTGACATGATAACATTACTCTCTTTCAAGTCTCACTCAAACAACATTTCCTTAAATCAATAAATTCCAACCTCTCCCAGCCTTTGAATGCTTGGTTCATTTATAGCTGAATGGAGGAGGTTAAGCCATTAATGGCCCTCATGAATGCTTTGCCAAAATTGGGAAGTGGTTCCATGGAGAAAGGGATAATTGATTAAGGTTCATTCATCTCCTTCCTCATCCAAAAGTGATTTCAATCCATCTAGAAACTTCTAGAAGCATCCATTGGATGAGGAATCCAATGGATTCATTTTAAAAATTCGATGAATCTTGCCTAGTGCAGGCAGAACAAAGGCTAGATGTGATGCATAGCACCCAGACAGTGTAGTTCCTATAATGCATTGCAGTTTGATAAAGGACCACCCATGCTGATCTCCTTAGGGGAATTTTTTGGATGAATGGTGACATGAAACTCTTGGGAGGAAAGCATGATGTAGGTTAACTTCATTAGGTAATGAAAACAACTGAATTAGGGGTTGATGGACCCTAATAATATGGATATGGAAGTCAGGGTTGATGTGCCCAAATTTTCCTGTAACAGTTGCCCCCTAAAGCATGAAGTTGAAAATAAACATGTCGAGTGAGATGCTTTACCACTTGGAGAGAAGGTTTCGAAATGGAAGGAGACTTGCATCAATTACAATATATATATCATGATACTTTGATTTTTTTCTCACAATTTAGCTGAGGGAAAGCATACCCATGCTCAACTTTATAAACTTTCATTACATGTAAAAATATAGTCATCTACAGATGTAGACCCATGAATGTATGACCATGAATGTAAGGCCATTTGTACATTTGATATAGTGCTCCTGGAAAATATATCGCAACCCAGATGGATGAAACTAGATCCAGGGTCTTTAATCTTGTCCAACCTTTCACTCAATGTACAAGTCTAACCATGTGAATAGATGACTTGAAGTCGAACATGGAGAGACATCGTCTGATTACTAGCCAATGATGTAAGTCATTAACAGACGCGAGAGGAATCACCGATAATGAAAATGACCCTCAAGGTACTGTAATACATTTCGCATGGTGTGAATAAATGATTTGATGTTGAACACAAAATGAAGTCTTTTAGTCGAAAGCCATTGATGTCAACCTATCACTGGAAGTGAGAAACCTGCCATTGATGTATGCAAGCCTCAAGGTATTGGAGGGGTGTTTCTAAGTCAACTTCTTGGATGATGTGTTGATGTCGACAAGAAGCGACTCATCGCAGGATAGCCTTGATGTATCCCACATCAACAACACAAAACGAGGTAAATGATTTTTGGAGATGAAACATCGATTGACGACACAAGGTTTCAGAATGGTAGACATGAAAATGAAGGTTTATTGTATTGTAAAGGATGAATTTTTGAACTGAATGACTTCTCTTGAACATATTGACGACACTGAAGTGAAGTGGTAGCATTGACCCAAAACAAAATGATGGATGGTATGATATACCAATGGTGTGATAACCATCAAGCTGAATAACCCAACCCACATAGTCACAGTGATGAGGTGAAAGTGTCATGTTCAAGAGAGACTTGCTACCATAAAGTGTTTCTAGTTTTTTCCCATTTTCCCTAGTCATTTCTGACCAGTACCTCTTTATTTTTTATCAATCTTGAGGAGGATAACATATGATTGTTGTATAATTCCACCCTTCGGGTGAATCCATCGCTATTTGATGTTT
Organism: Pinus taeda; assembly: GCA_000404065.3. Taxonomy (NCBI): domain Eukaryota; kingdom Viridiplantae; phylum Streptophyta; class Pinopsida; order Pinales; family Pinaceae; genus Pinus; species Pinus taeda. The sequence goes on along the minus strand of APFE030028247.1, from coordinate 117,590 downwards.
TAACGAGTCTAGTGAAGGTGAAACTTAGTCTTGTCTAGATGGACAAGTTTGTCACTATTTAATGTTTTTAACAAGTTTAATGACAAAGATAACTCGGTCCTTTTCACATTTAGAGGGTCTGAAAAGGGACTAAAAGGAAACTCCAAAAGTTCTTTTCATAAATTTGTCTCTCAAGTCTGAAAAAGCATAAAACAATACAAGAGAGAACCTATTGATCATGTTTGACCAACGAGTACCTTTTTCGTAGTTAATCTATCTCAACCTGAAGAAGGGGTAAAACTATACTGAGTAGATATTGATTCTAATCCATTAACAAGCTATAAATGACAAGTGCTCGGACTCCAAGGGGGTTCCTTTTTATTTTTTAACAAATCTTGAAAAAGTGATAAAAGTTTCCTTTGTGGTCAAATATGTTTAGTTTACACGTAAGCACATCATAACTACTTGCCAGTTGTTAATCCTGCTCAAGATCCCATCAAAAGATTAAACAATACATGCTGATGGATTAAATAAATGAAAACCAATGTGTACTTGATTAATGTGCAAGAAATAAACATAAAAACTGGTTCTTACCATTCATTTTCACCATCTCATTTTTACCTTCTGATTTCTGGAGCAGTTTTTCCCGCAATTCACCAATTGATTGCGGAGAATTGAAGGGATCATTCCTTGTGCTATTTAGACCAGGTAGGAACTAACTCAATTCTCTTTCATTTCATTTATCTCTTGTTTTTAGAAAATTTTAGGGTTTTGAGGTCCCTAGGGTTTCCTTTTTTAATACAGGAATTTGAGATGGTACTCATATGGAGAGAATGAGAGCATGAGGAACAAGACGTCATAGCCTTGACTATTCAGGGAATAGTCGAGGCCCTAAGAAATTATGGATTACTCAAATATTTTAAGCTATCCAACTTGTGACAGCAGATGGATCTTCTACAGTTTCTTATTCAATCATGGGATCCGACCGATCAAACTTTTCACATTTAGGACCAAAAAACCCCTTTTACCATCAATGATATATACTTTCTAACTAGAATGTTGAGGCAAGGTGCCCCCATTTCACTAAAAGGTATTACCCATGAAGGTAGTCCAGTGAAAGATTATGTGCGACAGTTCCGTAGGCAAGGTGCCCAGCCTAGCAGAGATGGAAAGATACTTATCAAAGATGTTAGTGATTTACTGCTAAGGATGATCCTTTTTACCATTTCCAAATTGGCTGGTAGTTCCACGCTTCATTTGGCTACCAAATCATACATGCAGTATGCCTTAGAATGTTTAGAGCCAAAAGTGTTCAACTGGTGCAGGGTTGTCCTTTCATCTGTGAAAGAGAAACTAACCAAAGTGAAAAAAGGAAAGCTCAAAAATTTCGGCTATGGATCAATCGTGATTTCTTTTGCTTTGGAGAGAATACCTCTCTTGCAACCACAACTCATTTCACTTGGTGTATCTAGACCAAGAGACCCATAGATGCGGAGGTGGACAGATCTAATGGCTAGGCATGGTGCCCATTCTACGATCATTTTTACCTCTACATTCTTTGAATGGTTGAACTAACAGGAGATGACTTTCGTAGAATATCCATATTTAGGAATGGATTTTCGTGGCGATCCATATTTACCACTACTAGTTGGAGCCATGTGGGGTGCTATTGGTAAACTGTTTGACCAAGTGTTTTTAGATTTTTAAAGTTTTTGCATTTTTTGTGTTTTTGATTAATTCCAAGACTAAACAAAATCAATTTTTTTATGTATACAGATATCACACCTGTTCAACCTGTGGGAGACCCACGAGATGTAGCTGGACTAGCACAGAGATTTGTAGGGAGAACGATTCTCTGAGACTTGGATTTGGTTGAGACTCTGGTTGAATTACAAAATCACATAGAGGGCTTAACCCTAGGTATTCCAGATATCTAGATCTAGGAGATACCTATGCAATTGCAACACCACACTATCGGTGTACCAAGTCATTGGATGAGACTTTTGCACATGATAGCATAGGCAGTGACCTTATATCATGAGTACCACTAGCTTACTAAAATCATTTCTGCATACATTTAGTTTTTGGGTCAGATGACCACTTTTTGTCTTAGACACAAAATGTTTGTAATTTTTTTTTACAATTATCCTTCAGGATTTTATTATGATTGAGTGATGCAATCCTATTCAACTGATGATGCTAATTGAAAATATTTACTTTACATATGTTGTAAATGTCTATTTAACACATAATATGCTAAAGAGTCAGTTAATGTGTTTAGAATTTTGGAAATATGTTGATATTGAATAAACTTGAAATACCTTTCCAAAATACGAACTCTAAGGAACATACGATGAATTGTTGGGTTTCGGATAGTATAAATGCCGGTAAATTGTAGCACAATGAGCTGTGAGTCTAGCCTAAAGATGATTCGGTGAATGCCAAGTGAAATGGAATCAGAGAGAAGTTCAATCAACGTGCTATACTTAGCGATATTGATTGTTGACCGACCAATACAAATCCATCTAAAACTCATTAACTCGCTGCTCAGAGTGAAAATGGCCCATGCTGCAGAAGATAGGTTCTGTGTGCTATGACTAGCACCATCAGTGTAAACAACACATGGTTCTGAAAAGTTCGACATCTGCAATAAATGCAAAGTGGATTACTTAACCAAATAAAACCCCAAAAAGAAACACACTCACACATGTAATCCAAGCATATTTACATGAGTTTTACCATACTTAATTAAGCATAGTAATGTTTTAAATACAACCCATTTTTGGGTTTAGAAATGAATTCCGTCATAATCTACTAACTCATAGGCACCTTTCGTCAAAATGCGCTTAAAAATATAAGGGCCCATCCAAATTGGTTTGAATTTTCTTGCACCAATTTTATCTGACTCCTGATCATAAAGCAAGTCCAGGTCACCTTCTGAGATGACTTAAGGCTTGACATTTTGATCATATTGCACCTTTACATGGTTCTTGTGTGCTTCATTAGCCAATGTGGCATCACGATGGGTTTCATCTAGATGGATTAATTCCAAGAAACGTGATTCTTCCTCAGAAGTGCCAGGTAGAAGGTCAATTGTGAGTTTGAGTGACGAAATTTCACATTAAATCGGTAAGACTGCTTCCAGACCATACACCAAATGAAAGGGTGTGAATCCAGTAGCATTTCTCACTGAGGTTCGATATGCCCACAAGGCCAGGTACAAGATTAAATGCCAATTTATTTTGTGAACTCCAATCATTCGTTGTAACATGCGCTTAAGGACTTTGTTAACGGTCTCAACTTGTCCATTAGCTTGCGGATAATATGGAGTAGAACTATCATTCGACAATCCTAATTTGGTAGCTAACTCAACCATCATGTGATTGCGAAAATGTGACCCATGATCTGTAACTATAGCCTGTGGTACACCAAACCTAGCAACCACATGGTTGAAGAAAAATAATGCAGCCATTTCACCGTTGTTGTTTAATGTAGGCATCGCCTCGGCCCATTTGGTAAAATAGTCAATGACGATTATAATATACCCATGCCCCTGGGTCGAGGTGGGGTTACATGTCATGAAATCTATGCCCCATTTTGTGAATGGTCCAACAACAACTACTGGATGCAAAGGTGTAGGTGGTAATCTAGTTTTCCGATCAAATATTTGACATGCATGACAACTTATGAGAGAAATTATTCAATCTTTGAACATTGTTGGCCAAAAGTATCCAGCACAGAGAATTCTCTGTGTTGTTGCATATCCGGACAAATTTCCATCACAAGCACCTGAATGGAAATCATTCAAAGCTTTCTCGGCCTCCTCATGAGTGAGGCACCTACAGAAAATCGTATCAATACCAAGATGATAAAGCGTATCACTAATGATCAGATAATTTTTGGCTTGGTATTTGATACATCGTTATTTAGAGTGAGAGGTATTGGGCTGGAAAACCTGGGTCTAGAGATAGATCAATATATCCCCATACCATGAATCACTTGACAAAATTAGAAATAGAGACTCATCCATGATTGATGTTTCTGATGTTGAATCGTTAGAGGATGAGAGAAGATCGGAAATGAGCTCGACAAATACGAGAGATTTCTTTGATTTAGATTTAACGAATTTCAAATCAAATTCCCGCAATATAACTATCCACTTTGAATACTTGACCCCCATCAATTGACGTGAAAAATGTATGTCATAGGGTTGTAATCAGAGATAATTGTAGTTTTACGCAGTAGAATATAGTGACGAAACCTTTGCACATCTTGAATGGCTACCAAAGCTAACTTTTCAAGATAGGAATATTTTCTTTCTGTATCATTGAGGTTTATACTAATTAATATACATGATGTTCTATTTTGTCGACTTCTTGGGCTAAAACCATGTCGATGGTTGTATCTGCAGTGGCGAGATACAGGTAATAGTCTTGTTGATATTTTGGGGCATACATTAATGATGCTCTAATAAGGGAATCTTTAAGAGCACTAAAGGAAGCTTGTGCAACTTGATCCCAATGGAAGGGTACCTTCTTCTTCAACAAATGTGTAAAACCTTTAGCAAACTCAACATAGTTTGGAATGAACCTCCTCAGAAAGTTTGCCTTCCCTTGAAGTTTCTATAACTCTAATAAATTCGAAGGTGGGGGCAAGTCAAGTATTGCCTGAACCTTAGTGGGATCGAGTCAAATTCTATCTTTTGAGACCATGAATCCAAGCAATCGACCAGAGCCAACACAAAACACATACTTGTGTGGATTGAGTCTTATTTTTTAGTGTTGGCACCGTAAGAAAATTGCTCTAAGATGCTGTAGATGATCAATCTGCTTTCGTGAATGAGCAGGAAAATAATCAAGATAAGGTTGTACGATGTTCTTAATGTCATGGAAGGCATAATTCATTGCCCTCTGAAATGTAGCCCTTGCATTCTTCAAAACAAATGGTAACTTTCTATACGCGAATGTGCCCCAGGGACAAATAAATGTAGTTTTTGACTGATCCTCTGGGTGGATATTGATTTGATTGTAACTGGAAAATCCATCCATGAATGAAAATATTTCACATTTGGCACATTCGTTAATAATTTGGTTGATGAACGGTGTAGGATAAATTTCTTTTGGACATGCTTTATTTACATCCCGGTAATCAACACACACTCGGATTGTTCCTTGTTTCTTCATCATTAGAACAATATTTGATACCCAATCCATAAGAGGTACAGGGTAAATGAAGCTAGCACGCAAAAATTTTTCAACCTCTGTGTTAGTGGCCACAACTTTCTTTGGATGTACAGGTCAAAGCCGCTGTTGTACTAGTTTGACATCAAGGTACATTTTGATTTGATGTTCAACAATGCCTGAATCAATGCTTGGCATATCCTCATAAGACCATGCAAATACATCTCTAAATTCATGAAACAGAGCACGATAAATATCAAGTTCCAAAGGAGAACAAGATTTTCTGACATGAATGTTTTCTACAACATTAGGCTTGGTCAAAATGTCTATAGAAATGGCTTCTTCTATGTTAGACAAATTACGCTCAGAATCTACTGAATCTATTCTAATAGAATTCGAAAAGAAATCTACAATCGAAGGGTGTACTAGTTCATCTGAATAATCTTCCTTAGAATCTAGAGGAAGGGAATGATGATGACAAGCTTCCCATGGTTCTTCCCCTATCATCATTGATTGGATGATTTCCTCATCTATAGAATATATACAAGAAAAAGGATTGGAAGAAGTACCGTATTCAAGTGAACAAACTACCCATACAATTGGTAAATGTGGATCTGGAAATGCTGCACAAGAAAGAAAAATTGATTGCTATGTGAGTTCGATGGGACTTAGTGGAACCTCAGAAAAAACTCTCATCTTCAATATTATTGGTGATCCTCTTTAAATCAGATGAAGTAGAGGATAACATATTACATGTCTCAACTCTCGCAACTTCCAATGTTCCAAATGGTGGAGGAAGTGTGAAAGTACCCATTAAGGAGGGATCTTTAAAAATACTTGCACCAACAAATTGAAGTGAAAGCGGGGTCCGTTAACAAATGGAATGCTTCCCATAACTTGAGAACTAGAGGCAAAAAATGAGGTTTGGTCGATAACTATTATTCCACCTTTATGAGGAAATGCAATCGTATGAAAGTACGTGGAAGCAACAACAACCATAGCATAAACCCATGGTCGTCCAAGTAAAATGTTGTAATCAAGGGGTATTTCAACCACCTGAATCTCAACAGTTACCATTTTACCCCCTAGTTCTACTTGCAAATTATTCAAAACCCTACATGAAGTATAAGTTCTTCCATCAAAAGCCTTCAATGTGGTTTGTGATCTTGACAACGTAGGTGACACCAGTGCTTTCCAGCAACTCATTGACATAATACAGGTAGAAGCTCCCTCATCTACAATGGTTCGATGAATATTTTTGTTGAGAGCTTTAACCTGAATCATAAAAGCTAATTGAGCTGGTAACTATGGTGTATATCATGAGTGATTAAAAATCACAAGATTAGAATTTGCTAGATTTATTCCACCTATTGCTGACAGTGAAGCCTACTTTTGGGAGGGGAAATTTTGTAATACCTTAAGAATTGACATAGCAGAAAGAGACTGAGCAAGATCTTATACTTGTTATAATTTTGAGTAGCTTGAGCTCGAGGGTTAAACATTGATTTATGCACAACCCCCTTAGGTGGCTTTATTGCTAACTCTGGTACAATGGGTAGTGGAATGTTTTCCGATGCGGTTGAAGTTAAAGAACCAGGTTGATCAGTGGCTTGGTTATTTGATGATGATGAAAGGTAGCAAAAGAATTGAATTGCTTCTTATATTTAGCACCAGAGTGTCAAGTGATGGTTGCAAATGGAGGAACAATAAATTGCTCTGGAAAGTGCCATAATGTCAAGCTATCCATGGGAGAATATGTATTGACTAGCCCAATGCTTTCCATTCCAATGGGAGGTGCTGATGTTGTACTAGGAGTCCAATGGCTACAATCCTTGGGTACAATAGCTTTTAATTTTCAAGAACATTTCATGAAATTTTCTATGGAAGGAAAGGAAGTTGTATTAAGGGGTATTGCAGGGAAACCGAGAAAGATAATCAGCTCTAATGGTACGAAAAAACTTCTAAAAAAGGAACGAAAAGGTGTAAATGCACAATTATGTTCACTAGATGTTTCCACATTGGAATCATCTATTTCTCCAGATCTCCAAATAGTCTTGGACAATCATTCCAAGGTATTTGAGACTCCCAAAGGTCTCCCACCTATTCGTGATCCTGATCATGCTATTCATCTGATTCCAGGAAGTGTTCCTCCAAACATCAGGCCGTACAGATATCCCTATGCCCAAAAGAGTGAAATTGAATGTATGGTTGCAAAAATGCTAGAGGCTGGTATAATTCAACGAAGTCAAAGTTCTTTCTTTGCTCCAGTAGTATTGGTGCATAAGAAGGATGGATCTTGGCACATGTGTCCGGATTATAGGGAGCTAACAAGCTCACTATTAAAGATAAGTTTCCCATTCCTGTCATTGATGAATTACTGGATGAATTGCATGGATCAATTTACTTCACCAAGTTGGATCTTCGTTCAGGATATCATCAAATTAGAATGAAGACTGAAGACATTCCAAAAACAGCATTTAGAACTCATGAGGGTCATTATGAATTTTTGGTCATGCCTTTTGGCCTTACCAATGCACCTTCAACATTTCAAGGGTTGATGAATTCAATTTTCAAGCCATTCCTTAGAAAATTTGTGTTAGTATTTTTTGATGATATACTAATCTACAACAAGTCTTGGAAGGATCATGTTGAACATGTTGACAGGGTGCTACAACTATTGGAGGAGAAACAATTATATGCAAAACGATCCAAATGCTTCTTTGGAGTCCAAGGGGTGGAATATCTGGGTCATATTGTATCTCATGAAGGAGTTAAGGTAGACCCTAGAAAAATTAAAGCCATTAAGGAATGGAGAATCCCCACATCCATAAAGCATCTGCGAGGATTTCGCGGGTTGACAGGGTATTATCGCAAGTTTGTTAAGAATTATGGGAGAATAGTAGCACCTCTAACAACACTATTGAAGAAAGATGCATTTTCATGGACTCCAGAAGCAACAAAGGCCTTCGAACATCTTAAAGAGGCAATGTGCCAAGCACCAGTCTTAGCTACACCAGACTTCACAAAAACCTTTATTGTGGAATGTGATGCTTCAGGAAATGGAATTGGTGCTGTTCTAATGCAGGATGAAAGACCCATTGCTTTTGAAATTTTTCCAATCAAGGGAAAGTTTTTAAGCAAAGCTATTTATGAGAAGGAAATGTTGGCAATACTCCATGCACTTAAGAAATGGCGACCCTACCTAATGGGAAGACACTTCAAGGTAAAAACAGATCATGATAGCCTTAAATACTTTTTAGAACAAAGATTATCCTCTGAAGAGCAACAAAAGTGGGTCACAAAGATGTTGGGTTATGACTTTGAAATCATCTACAAAAAAGGGAAGCAAAATGTGGTGGCAGATGCACTCTCAAGAAAGGATGAGGATGTGGAAGCATTGTTGTGCGCCATTTCTATTATCCAACCAAATTGGATAAATGAAGCAAGGGAGGAATGGAAGAATGATGAAGAAGTGTGGACACTTATTCGAAAATTACAACAAGATTCCAGTATGTCTGATACATTTAGCTGGAAAAATGATTCGTTATGGTACAAAGATCGCATATACCTTTGTAAGAATTCCCAGCTAAAACAAAAGATTCTTATGGAATTGCTCACTTCTCCCTTAGGAGGGCACTCAGGATTTTTAAAAACTTACCACAGGGTTAAGAAGGAATTTTTTTGGG
>APFE030028247.1:98014-108641 GCA_000404065.3 Pinus taeda | reverse complement strand
TATTGTTATTTTTGTGGCTTTATATTATTATTGTAGGTTGGCTGGGTTATATTGTGACTCCTTAGACTCCTATATATAGAAAGGAGGTTTTTTCATTTGAATCATCCAAGAATTGTTCATTTATGTAATGTAAAGGAGGTTTCCCCCTTGAAGAGGCTGAATTTTAAGGCGTTGATCTATCTTTTCTATCTTTTCTTGAGCTAGTTTCATAATAGATTCTACCAAATAATGGCCATTAAACCTCACTTTATAGAAATTTGATCCTCTTAAAGGAGGAACCACTCCCATGAAATGTGCATGCCTTGACTTATGATGAAGTGAAGTGAAGGATAAATAGCTGAATTCTACTCTTCTCATGGTTGAAAATACTTCTGCAATCAAGGTGGCCAAGAATCCCATATTACATGAGAAAACCAAGAACATCAAGATAAAGTATCATCTGATTCAATATCATGTGGAGGTCAAGACTATTTTGAGACATTGTTCCACAAATGAGAAAATTGTTGACATCTTCACCAAATCACTTGGAAGAGAAAAATTTTAAAATTTTAAAATCATGCTTGGAATAAAAAATACCCATTCAAATTAAGTGGGGAATAATAGATACATAATACTTTGGATTAATTGTTTTTGTTGTAAATAATTTGGAGGTATGTGAAATGAAATCTCTTAAGAAAAATAATAGTCCCTCATGGAATGTGAAGAAAGTAGCCACTTCATGCTTGGAGTGTGCCCTAAAACTGCTTCTACTTCGATAAGAGATCGTCTTCCTTGGACATAAGGAAACAGGTTAATGACCCAAGACCCAGAGGCATCTGGCAGGAGTGAAAGCCTACCCCCTTATAGAGCACCAATGGGTTATTCCAACTGGTGTGGTTTTCCTTGATTAATGGTGATGAGTCAGCCTGCATTCATGGTTAGCATCTAGAGATGGTTTTCCTCGCTGCTAATTTGATAACTAAGTTATAGGTTTTCCCACCTGTGAAAAAAAAGGTAGCCACTTCCTTTTATATATATGCATCCTTTGAGTTACCAAATATCACAAAATTGTGGAGTTATTCCTCTTCCCATCCTGATTTTCTTAGAATCCATGGAAAACACATTTCTATATGTCCTAGTGGTTGTCAGTCGCAACCATCTCACCACTTTCAAAGGAATGAAATCAGTTGTTTCTCCTAAATATAGAATATACTTGTTTCTTCTCCTAACTTGACTACCTTGTCTTCTTTTTAAATTAATATCTACAAAAGATCAAAGGATTTCAATTCACTCAAAAGTGCCATTTCAATTTAGGTATTGTAAACCTAGAATTAGTAGGTATTGGAATGTACAAATTAAAATTATTCCTAGTGCAAGCAAGTTTGAAAAGCTTCCAATGTATTACATACAAAAGTTCTTTGATGCATAATATAAAATTATAATGCTTGTAGTATTTCTGTTCTTGCATTTATTTTATGATAAGAACGAAAACAAGGTTGTTCTATTTTTTTCAATGGAAAAATCACAACTTTTTATTAATATAGTAAAAAGTTACATGTGCACATGCCACGAGGCATTCAGACTATCAGTAAAAAATACGGCACTCAAAAAATTGGAAACTAAATAAACAAGAATGGTCATTTATTATTCTATCTCTTTCTCCTTTTTAGGTATTTTGTAAGGACATCTTGATCTTTCCCTTCAGTTGCTATGAGCTTTATATGCCTTTCTCCCAACTTGGTCATACGTCTATGCTAATCTAAAGGGATCAGAGAATCAACTGCAATAATAAAGGAATTTTAAACTCATATTTATGTTATTATTACAAGTGTTTTATTAATAAAAAGAGTAACAGAGTTTTCTTTACTTGCTTTAGCACTAGAGGGACGCTGAATAATTTCAGATGTGGCCATTCCTCCTCTTCTCTGGCCTCATCATGTACATTCTCTATAGTATAAACAAGAATGGTTATAGTTAATACACCATTTGCATTTAAATATTTTTAATTTTAATCCATACTACAATTTTTTTACAACAAATGAAATACCTCCAGTAATGTGCTAAACATCAGTTTCAGTAGGCACTCCATCATCACTAGGCTCATGTGTTGTATCTACATTTCTTGCCTACTTTTTACAATCAAGAACATTAATTTATGGAAAAAAATAATAACCAATAGATTGTACAAGTAGTAATTTATAATCTCTCTTCGTTTCTTTTATTTACCTAAGTATTAGGTTGGGTGTTGGAAGACTGTGAAGTCGTCAAGCTTGTCCTACATTCAACCACAAATTTATAGTCATGATTATAACAAATCTTGAAGTCTTCCTCTGTGTTAGCCTCTTTGAATTGTGATCCTTGCAATTTTTCATGAGAACAAGAATTTTTCTTCTTCTTTGATATTAAATTAAATTTGTTAAGAATTCATAATTTCGATGCAAATTTTTATTTTTATAATTTTTTGTCGCCAGTTTTGAGTAACCACCTGGGCCAATATGATCCTAGCCATGTTTAGCTATTCTATCCTTTGTGGATTTGGATGTATCTAGGAGCCTATATTGACAATATTTTATAACTTATTGAGATGTTTCAATGATGATAAAGCATCATAATTACATTATTAAAAGTGCCTCATAGGTTCCTAGTCTAAGTTGTGTCTTCCCTTGTTTTCAAAGCCCCTTCTCCTTTTCATCTTCCACAAGGGATTTTAACTCCCTCTCTGGAACTATTGGAGGGAGATCATACTTAGGTTTCTTATCCAAATGAGCCATATATTGGTCCTGCAAATGTTTTAAATGTAAGTCTTCCTTCGAACTAACTCCAGTTTTGTTGAAGGTACCCTCACTGAACAAGCAAACCATACAAACGCCTATAAAATACATAATTTCCTGCAAATTGATATTATCATTAGTTTAAAATAATCACAGACTATACACTAATTTCAATTAGGTTTTACTTAATATTTAAAAAAATTATGAAATACCTGAAAGTTTCTCTAATTTCATAGGGACATGGTCATCATCTATCAAAAATGAAATTAGTAGCGTTCTTGTACTAGCAACATGGGATGATCCAAGAAATCTCACTTCAAATTGAGTGATGGGATCATGCTTTGCATCCATAGCATCATGTGCAGATCCCAACGTATGTTGTTCAGGGGGTGCATATCCTAGTGTTTTTGGTTCAGTGAGTGTACCAGTCTTAGTGTCCAGTGTGTCACTCACAAGAAGAGCATCGACATTACTACCAATTCCGACCCCCATAGCCACAGCATGAGGATTGTACTCCATCAATAACTGCTATAAAATAAAGATTTTTTTCATAAAGTATGAGATAATTAAATCATAAATAAATAAAAATGGGATAATTAAATATTTTTCTCACCCCATAGTGAGGAATTTGGCCCATCATAGTTTTGATTTGGCCTTTTATCTCTTCTATCCTCAACTCAATCAGAATTTAAGAACTGAGTTTCTTATTTAATTTCATTTGAAGCTTCTTTATTGTTTGGATTAGACCAGTGGAAAAAATAAATTCTTCTTCACTAAGTAATTCCTCAGGAGCATCTATGGATTGATTTGAGGCTGGTGCCTTCCCCTTATCACCTTATTTATTAAATAAGTGTAATTTGTAATTTTATTCCACCATCCTTAGTATAAAAATTGAAAGATTTGAATTAGTTGAAACATTTTAGATCAATAAAATATTTCATTTTTTACATAAGAGGGAAGGTTTAGTGAGTTAAATACTTGCTCATAAATATTATGATATCCTAAAAATTCATTATGGCACATTAAAAAAAAAAAACAATTTACCCACAATTAGTCATCATTATATTAATACTAAAACCACCAATGCCATATGTATAAATTTATATAGAAAATTCGCATTATATCTTAGGCACTTGTATCAAAGAAAGAAAAAATGTTTTATATGGAAGTCTAGGGTTACCTCGGGTCTGAAATTATTGTAAGTGCTATAGGCTGTCTTGGAAAGGATGAAAGGCTAGAAGAGCCCTAAAGAGCATGCAACATATTGATTTAGTATGGAATCATGGATAGAAGCATATGATAGTATCATGTTTAAAAGTCTACTTGGTTGAGTTTCTTGAAATCATCTAGCCTTCTAAGAATAAAAAGCTTCGGGACCATGTTGCATAAATATTCATCCATACATTGTCTAACATTATGTTAGAGGAAGTCATTTTGCTAATATGGATCATCATGATAATGTAAGAGTCATCATCTTGGAAGGCTCTTGGAAGACACATTATGATAGAATAAGTATATATTCCATATTGTAAAGAAACAATACTTTGAAAAGGATGAAGGAATGCATTCAGTCAAGTTGCAAGCTCATTGCAGGATACAAATAATTGGATGATTGTGTGAAAGATTAATAATGCATATTTAAAGTAACCTTTGGAATATAGGATTCATATAATCATGTGAGGAAGGTTGGTCATATGCATAGTGAATCTTTGATTTAGTTATATGATTCCTAAAAAGAGGAATTTGACTTATTCTAGAATGGATCAAATGCTAAGACTTTCTTGCTAGAATAAATCTTGTGGTTATATTATTTTATGTACAATTACATTAATGTTTACTTGTTGTGAATTTCGTGCCCTTTGACCTTGATCAACCTGCCGCAATATTATAACCATGATGTATTAAAATTTTTCCTTAACTTACAAGATGTGTGACAATATATTGTAGTAAATGACAATCATAACATATAATAGACATTGCTTACAAGTTGGGTAAAATAGATTACATACTGACCCCATAGTAGCAACATTTGTATCTATTCAATTCAAATTTTAATCAATGAGCAACTCTTTCCCTGCATCTATTGATGTTAGGGCACATACGAATACACGGTTTCCTTCACACCCCTTTAATGTACAATTGAGTTTCTTATTTATGGTCATGAGTTGTGTACTATTTATAAACCCTACAATATTCCCTATTTATTTTGGATTTCCATCAATATACATAGTTGTGCCTTTATTTTGATCATTGTATTTTAGTTGTATATAATTTGTGTCCATGAAATATCTTTGCATACTTTTGGTACATTGGACTAGCCATACCCAATCATTATAGACGTAATAGGTTCCAACATACTCCATCAATTGAGTTAATCCTTCATAGCATACCTTTATTCCATCCATGGTAAACAACCCCAAACCATGTAATGACGATGAGGAAATGGCCTATATCCTTTCATTGATAGAAAAATTAATGTTTATATCAAGAAGATCCTTGGGTACCCTTTATTTCACTAGATGTTTGTACCTCAAGGGAACCTTGATTTCGTTTATGCTCTCATTATCATAAGAACATGACCCCCCATTAGCGAGAAAAAATGCCATCCATCTATGGAATTTTCTTCTAATATTTTTACCTCTAGTTGATCTTCACCTACCAGAAAACGTAGAAAATGTTTGGTTAATTTCTTCTATCCTACCTAAACTTTTGTCACTTGACGAAGATAGATCTAAAAAATACCTATTTGGTTGAATGTGTTATAACAATCCATCAAATGAAAGAAACTGTTAGCGAGCATCATAAAGGATCTTGAGAAATGTCTTGATGAAACCACAAGAACATTATAATAGTACAAGTGAGTTAAAAGGAAGTCCCCTTCATTTAAAATATTCAAGTAATATTTAAAAACTTTAGAACTTGAGAACTCAACTCCAAATGAAAATTGTTGAGAATGTAACTAATTTATTTGCATATGTATATCAATTTTGGTGAAGAAAAGGAAGTGTGAGAAACAAATAAATGGAGCTTTTTTCTTTGTAGGAGAAGGAGATCCCAAGTGAAGAAGAGAGGGACCAAAAAGCTTCTCATTTTTGTCACATGTGAAAATAAGTATGAGGTAGAAGTGTGAAGGTATAGGGCTGAGGGTGGAAGATGAGATTTTATAAGATTGGAGAGGGTCGAGACCCTTGTTGACTTGACTTGAAGTATTTTGACTTGAGTTAAATTTAAAGGAATTGAATAGATTTTTACTAGTTTATCTTGGGACGCTTGCTTGGTAGAGTGGAGGAGGTCTTATTATTGGTATAAGGGTATTGGTTGTCTCATTTGATTTGGTTCTTGAAGAAGAGAAGATATTTTTTTTTGGGTTTTCACCTAAGAGAGGGGTTTTGCCGTGGCTGAGAGCCTACATTAGTTGTCCGTGTTGTTTTTATCTTCATAATCTTGATGGTTTTTTAAAATATCTCTTATATGGAAAGATAATTTGGAACTATGCTATAATTCTAAGGCATATTATTCTTTGGTAGAGTGTCACAGCCCTGTGCTAAGAGGTCGAGATCATGAAGAGATTAAGAAGCATTGTTTAGACTTCCTTATTATCACTACAACAGTTTCAATCTAGAAGTATGAGGTTTGAATTTTTCATAGGTATATATACATGAATCTCTTCATTTTTATTCAGAAATCTTGGAGGTCTAGTCAAAGACCAAATTCTCTAGAAGCAACTAAGTAGCCTCCTTATCAAGTCTAATATACAAAAGTAGCATAAGTTATATTTAAGGTCTGAATTGAGGAATAATAGTCATCCTATTCAGAGAATTATATCATTCAATCCATGGCTAGGATGGCGTAGATAGAGGAGGACAAACTGGAAGAAATCCCCTACTTCTAAACTACTCTTTATTCACCTATTGTCAAAATAAATAATAGGTTATAGAAAATTCATGCATATAATCTATAGAAGGGGTCATTTATGAGATAGTGTGAAGTGATGATGACAAACATGGTAAGTTTATATATGTCATTATCATCTCAAAATGACATGGAAAATGAAAATTTACCATGTTTATCATCATAACTTCACACTATCTCATAAATCACCCCTTCTATATATTATATTCATGAATTTCCTATAACCTATGGTTGATTGTGACAACAAGTGAATAAAGGACAATTCAGAAGTAGGGTATCACTGATAGTTTTTCCTCCTCCATCCATCCCATAGCTAGTAATTTCCTAATTTTCCACTTCCAACATTCTATTCTGGAAATTCATTTTGGCAGCTAATTCTATCAATAGTCACAACACACCTGGAAGCCAAAAAAATTGTCATATACACTATTGAACTCAATGAACTCTATGTTCTATATTATTGGACTTTCCAATAATAAAGAACAATGAGTTCATTGAGTTCAGTAGTGTATATGACAATTTCTTTTACTTCTAGGTGCGTTGTGACTATCAATAGAATTAGCTGCCAAAATTTTAGAATAGAATTTTGGAAGCGAAAAATTAGGAGATTGTTAGCTATTGAGTTGATGGAGGAGGATGGACTAATGAATTGGAAATATGCTATCATAGAATGTTGAAATAAGGAATCGTTTGGGGGGGGGGGGGGGGGGGAGGGAGGGAAATTAGTAATTATGAAAGTCTTATCCTTTTTTTTTGTTATTAAGCTTATAGTCCCTTTTTTATTTTATTTTACTTGTGAGAGCATTCATTCACAAAAATAGTGAACCAACAATATTTTAAACACACATGTTCGTACAACGATCTCATGAGAAACACACACACATTTGACACTATGTTTTTTATGTGGAAACCCGGTGGGAAAAAACCACCAAATTTGTTGTTTATTTATGATGTAAATTAAGCACCCACTTAATTATAGCCGTTTGTTTCTAAGAACCCACTCATAGGAGGCACCAACCCCCTTTGGTTAGCAAGCACCAACTTGCCTAGAGGCACCAACCTCTTCAGTATGTAGGCACCAACCTGTTGTTGCCACTGCTCTACTATTTCATACAAGTTTCAAACTGAAAACAGAGGCATACAATAAAACAAGTAAAGTACCAACAATGGTAGTTTGTAGATTTGACTTCTACACTCTGCCTTCTGTTCCCGCTTGCAGCAGGTCTCTTCTCATTAATCACAACAACACTTCCTCTACGCTTTGTCTCCTTTGTCAAGATATCTCTACACACGACTCTTCGACACTTGTTGTAACATGATATGTCCTCCTTGGTGCTTCAACTTCTCTGTATCAACAAACTCCACTCACACCACAACACTCTCACAATTTTCTCAACACTCTCCCTATTATCCATTGTAGGTGATGGTTTTGTTCCACTGAGGCACTCTGTGCAAGGAAGTCTTTGTAATCTATCCTTTAGCTATGCAGTTGTACTTAGGCATGGCTCCCCTTACCACTGTTGTGTCTTCTAGTAGTTTCTTGTCACTATACACAAACAGAGATGGACCTTGTAGTTCTTCATAGTTTTACTACACAGAGCTCCATGATGAGAAATTAATTCTTAGGTGACCTACACACTCCTTCAAGAGTCCCAATTTCATTTATCACTCCACATAATATCACAAAAGTGACTACACTGTTCTCATTTATCACAACCATTCGTTAACGTGAAGTAGCTCGTATTCATCTCTTCCACAAATGTTGTCCTTGATTTATTGTCACAAAGTATTTTATAGGTTTAGACCCTGTTAGCGCTTGGAATTCACCTAGGCTGAGATAGATAAACTCTCAAGGCTACATCAAACCATTTCACCTCGTAGCTAGCCCTACGAGGTATGAGAAGGCTCTCTCGGGTCAATACTCGATGGATTTTGTCAATAGGATGAGTTGACCAATTAGGAACAAGGATTTTAGGCTAGTAAACTGATATGGGGGATTGGTTTAGAGTTTTTGGATTTTTTGGTGGCAATTGGAGGGAGTGCAATTCAGGGTGCGGGGATGGAGCTCAGTTTTTGCAGGTGATTCCTTGGGGCAAGGTAGGAATCTATGCTGATGCCTTTAGTTGAAAGAGATGATCAAGGAGGAAAGGAGAAAAGCTAAAGAGGGCAAACAATGAATTTGAATCCTCTCTAGACGGTGGAAAACATAAAATTTAAACAAAATTGAAAGCTGAGCATGGCATGCATGAATTCAAACTTTATCACTTCTTTTGTTTAAATAGAAGCAAGAGATTAAGGAATGGAACACATAAACACACTTACAATAACAGTAGGAAGCACACCATCAACATAATAATCCACAAGAATCCACAATGAAGTCTGCAAAACCCTGGCCTTCCTTTTTCCTCAAATTGCAGAAAATACAAGTCAATAATACAATAGAACTTCTCCCTCTAGAGTCCAACCCTGAGAATGAGTAAGAGGAGGCATAATATAGGAGATCCAACTCCTTTCCCCACCTCTAGGGGTCGAGCTCAGCCTCCTAGGAGCTGTTACAACAAATTCTAAATCAATCACTAGATAATAGGCCAGCTCAACAACTTGCCTCTAAAAGTTAGCTAACTGATTCATGCATTAATTTTTCACTTTTTACATCAAAGAAGCTTCTAGAAGAGTAAAGAGAGGTAAAATCCATCAAAGTGCCATGAAAATATTACATTTGCCCATCATCTACAAGTAAAAATAATCAACCATAGTCAAAACAGTGTTTTTTGACCCAAAAAGTCATTTCTGGCAAAGTTTTCTCTCATGTCCGTGCCCCCTGTCTCTCGTGTCCGCGCACCTTTGCAGCAAATTTTGAGTGGGTTCCACTGGTCCAAATCAAGTGCAAGATAGCTCATTGGAAAGCTTGGCCTGTTTACTTTCCATCCCAAGTGGAATTTCTGAATTTGGAGTTGTTTTTCCCCCTCAAAAACCATTTCTCCCAAGGTCACTTTCTGCAACTCAAGGTCACTTTCTGCAACTCAAAAAGTGGGCAGAAAGTCATTTTTTTGATGTATTTTGAGCTTTTGGAGGCTCAAATCTCAAAATTAACCTTCTCCCGAGCATTGGTAATTTTTCTCTTGGCATGCCCTTTCCAAAAATGCCAAGTTTGCAAAATTCCGAGCAGTCCTTCAAAATGTCCGCGCGCGTGACGCAGACGCGACACGGGAAAAAACCTGTAATTTTACCAAAAATTGGCAAAATGCTCCAAAATTCTCAAAATTTTCATATCTTGATGCTGGATCAAGGCTGATCAATATCATGATGAATGGAGGATGCTTCAGCCAAGATGGATAGTGGACTTGTCCTTTTCTTCTTCCTCTTCCGGGCCTTTGACAGCTTTCTTTGGAGGATTTTGTTTCTTGCCTTAGAAACATGCAGTCTTGCCCAATAATGTGTCTTCATGTGACGTAGCAGCGCTTTGTCACGATTTGCCTTTGACAACAATTTCTCCAAATGTGCATTGACACGAATAAGCATGGACTCCCGATCAACACGTAATAAGTCACCAGGCCTCCTACGCTGCAAGGTTCGATCACTGCGGATCCTCCATAGCTCATCAAGCTCTTTTTCATCCTCCAGCTGTTTGTTACGCTGCTCCAAATATGTGTTTACCCATCTTGACATGTACAATTTTCGTTGCAGTGACTGAATCTCGGCGCTCTTCTCTTGGATAATATCCCTGAGCCTTGGGGTAGGAGGATCATCGTCAAGATCAATAACTGGAGCACCGGACACTCTCTCCTCAACCATGGGCTGTTTGCCCCTCTCTGCTAGCTGTGCTGCTGAAAGAAACGAGGCCCCTTCCACCTGGTGTGGGGATAACACTCGCTTCTCTGAAGATGACGACGAGACCCCTTCCACCTGGTGTGGAGAAAGTACTCGTCTAGCTGCTGCAAATAAGGTCCTATGACCTCTCTGAT
>APFE030028247.1:71492-90299 GCA_000404065.3 Pinus taeda | reverse complement strand
GACTTCCTTCTGAAAGAAGGAGCACTTTGACAATTTCCCATACAATTGATTTTCCCTTAAACAAGTCAATACTACCCTTAGGTGCTTTTCATGCTCTTTTTCATTCTCGGAATATATAAGAATGTCATCAAGGAAGACTTGCACGAATTGGTCCAAATACCTTCTGAAAAAACCATTCATGAGGCTCATGAACACTGCTGGTGAATTGGTTAAACCGAATGGAACAACTACGAACTCATAATGCCCAAACCGAGTTCGAAATGCAGATTTTGAGATATCTTCTTCCTTTATCCTCAATTGGTGGTACCCAGATCGTAGATCAATTTTTGAGAAGACCGCTGACTCTATCATTTGGTCAAATAAGTCATCTATTCGAGGTATTGGGTACCTATTATTTACCGTGGCTCTGTTTAAGTCTCTATAATCTATGCATAGCCGCAAGGAGCCATCCTTCTTCTTGACAAAAATTACTGGTGCACCCCAAGGGGAAATACTAGGTCTGATCAATCCCAAGTCTAAGAGCTCCTTTAACTGCATCTGTAACTCACAAAGCTCCGGAGTTTTCATCCTATAGGGTGTCTTAGATATTGGTTCTGCACCTCGTAATGTCCTCCACTGGAGGTCTCCTATCATAGTCTCTAGATCCCTTGGGGTTCCCTAACCATGATGAAGGGTGTTCCCCTTCCATTTCATTTGTTTGGCGTCCTCTTAAGGTTTCATTAATTGCTTCCAGGGAACGCAGGATGAGAGTCAATTCTGGCGAAGGTAATGGGTTATTCGAAGGAGGTCCTTGCGAAGAATCCCCAGGTCCTTGGTTCCTTTGCGTCCTCACCATTTTGATATGCTCAAAATCTGCACGATATCTAAGACTTATTACTCCACTCTAGGACTTGTCCCTCTTAGCTGACTCATATACATGATAGTCATAAGTGTTTATTTTATGTTTATTTATTTTTAAATTAAACAATACCATTACGTAGAAACGCTCAGCAAAACCCCCTAATAATTCACATTTGAAACATCAAGAAGTTAATATCGTTGATTGGTCATTTACATCCATCCGTTGTACAAACACATCAGGACCAACAATGGGAGTGTCACTATCTCAGTCTGAACCACTCTCAGGAGTAATCAAGGAAAATCATCACTCACTCTTATCAAAAATCCAAATCCTAAATGACTCGTAAGTGTCAAAAAGAGCTGTATAGGTAAAGGTGAAAAAGCCAAATGTTTAATGGCTTCTAGTAATAAAAGTACAATTTGTCTAAATGGCATACAATGAATGATTGAAAAGAGTCTACAAAATATTCTAGTCTACATTTTAGTAAATATGAAGATGCCTTTGAAGAATAATGATAAAATCATCAAGTTATAGTTGGAATTAGCATCTATTATGCCCATCAACGAGGTAGTTGCAATTGAATCCTGAATGATTCACTACTCATTTAGATATAATTCTTTCCAAGTATCTATGTCTTTAATGTGTTCTTAATGACAAACATTATCCCCAAGTAATTAGTTTCCTTTTAACATATAAAAATATTATGAATATTAAAAATGATTCCTATTTATTTCTTGGCAAGTCAAAGTGAAGAACCCTAGAACATCATTATTTACTCAAACGAGAGTAACTACACACAGGGAGGAACACTTTGATACAACAACTCTTGGATTTGTCATTTGATCTCGTTAGTTTGTGATCTCCAACTCTAATGCAATGACTAAGTTAGCTAAAATGCCATGACTGAGAAGAAGCAACATCAGCAATAGCAGGGTTTAAGAGAAAGTCGAAACCATCCATGAATGATGGTACACACCTGAAGGTTTTGGGATAGGTGATGGCACAGAAGGGATATAGATTTAGGATCTTGCAAACATTAATATAATATTTGAAAAACTGGCTGTGAATATTATATTTGGTATTTAAATAGTATGAATCAGGGAATTGTGAAAATAATGTCTGTAGGTGATCATTCTGAATATCTAGTCATCTCTTTGTTGCCCCTTTTTGAAATTTTGACAAAAAGGGCACCTTTTTAGGGACAAATGGATCAGTCAGTAGATATGCTGGAGTATGTAGGATGCGATTACAGTAGCATGCATCTTCTAATAGAAATGACGATGTCAATCAACTTCTCATGTTGAGATAATCCGTTCCATTGTATGAAGTTTCAACTTTTAGATCAGACTTGGCTATGCAGATTTCAGCTAGATATGGCATTTTTATAAAAGATATAGCTCTCTTGAGATTGGAGCCAAAGCAAACATGCTGGTCCTCCCTCTCTGCTTATGTAGGAAAGGGAAACCTGTGTGGCCTCTATTTGGTGTCATGATGTGTATTTCTTTTGTAATATTTCTTTAGCAGATCACATTTTTCTGTAAACATGAATGCCCTTCATAGCATGATTTAGTGGTGGTTTTAGAGGTGTTTTTGATGCTTCTGATCAGTTTTGGTCTTGAAATGAGATCCTTTAATAAGCGTTCTGAAATGAGATACTGGTTATAGAGAGTTATGACTCAAAACAACTTGCTGTCTCATGTGGAAAATTGTAAAATCTACAAAAAAATGTAGGGACAAGAATCTGACTTAGGTATGACAACCACCCTACAAGTGCTTTAGCACTACTAGATGATTAGTCTTGGGATGGAAAATGTATGAGGGTTAAAACAAAGGCTTTTGGTACCTCCCCTCAACCAAAATATCACTGAAATGTGAATTTCTAGCAAGTTGAAAATTACGTTTTAGAAATCTAGATGAATACCCTCTTGGTTTACACACCCAGAATTTTCCGGATTTGATTTTAACAGTTAAGTATGGCTGGAACCTAACTTGAGAAATGTTAACTACAGGCAAGCTATTTTCCTGGAAATTATTCCTGTTCACATCGACTGTAATGTCTGCCTGTCCTCTGGAAGACACTGAGTAATATTAAACTGTGTGGAAAGGAATGCCCATCTAAAATTACCTTCCATCTAAAAATATCTTGATTGGGTGTACAGTGTCATTGTCCTTTCTTCAAGGTACACATATATTTTGCATCACTAGTCTATGTAGCAAGCATCACCACATCACCAAAAAGGCCAATCTAGACCAATTATATGGTTATCAATCAGAGATAATCATTTTTACCACTTCATGCCAAATAAGTTGGAAATGAAGCAGGCTAAAAGTGTTTATCTTCTTTATTTTCCAACACTTATATTTTGCCTTAAACAGATTGATTATCCTCTTTGCAAAGCGGATTACTCGATCATTAGTTCAATTTGACCATGGTACTCAAATTGCTCATGTTTGATTCTATTTACTAATGGCAGAGCCCTATTTGTGTCAACCTAACATTTGTAGGCTCAATTATGATGGTGGTTGTGTTCAGCTTATTTATGAAAATTTGGTCTGAATCTAATGCTTGTGTGATCTGAGATTGTTGCACTCTAGCATCTTGGATGAAGTTCAATTTATGAAATAGCGGATCTGTGAAATAATTACAGTCTTAATGAGAGTTACATTGAAGTTACTTAAGTCAAGTATTAAGTGCGGCCTGCCTATATCTCTGAACTCTCAGAAGGCTTAGTCACAACAGTGGAAACTCTATGAACTTGAAGCACAACATCTGAAGCAGTAAGGTTTTCCTTCTCCATCATGTTGGAAGGCATTTTCAAACATATCTGTGGGATACTGTAGTTTCGATTCTAAAGGAATCAAAGGCTAATAAGTTCTGTGTCAGTTATGAGCAGTAATTTCATTAAGGCATTCGTACTTGTCTTGTCTGAAGGCAGTTTCAATATCAACACATTAGGACCATGGACAGTATGAAGCATGAATCCTCATCACAAGGAAGCAAGTTATTAAAAGAAACTTCAAGCACTCCTATTGACAGATAAACGTCTCATCTCTCAAGGTATGACATGCATTTAAAATTGAAGGTTGATTTATATTGCAAAATCATATTAAGGTCTGTGGCATAGAAACTTCGTATAAGATTGAGGCTAATATTTTCATTAAAGTATATCCTCTCAATTAAGTGTGAAAAGACCTTGAGGGATCTTCAAAGAATTGTGGATCATCTCAGGCTTGTACAGTTGTGGCAAGAATGTGTACAGGTTAGCAATGAAATATGGATCAACAGACTTGTGATATGCTTGGCAGACATCTTCAGATACACCAGTGGCACATTTTGCATCAGTAGTCATCTTCAGGGATTACAGTAGTGCATCACCAGTCTCGAGGACTTGATGAGCAATTGGATAACCTCGCATCATTACTTGTTATGAGCTTAAGATGGTTCTAATATTCTATATGGCTAAGATCTCTTCTCTTGCTAATCATACAGATAACCTAAATTGGCTTGAGAAGTAAAGTCAAAATTGTAATGCAATATGTGATGAACTCTGTGTTACTGATTCTTGGCTTTAGTTAGTGTTCATCAAACAACCAATGGCCAGTATCATCTTGAGGGAAGAAGTCAATTTTTCATCAACAGTTTAAAGTGCATTCTTTTGCAGCAACATTGATTTTTTTTTTTTTAAGAAATCTAGTACAGCAGCCATTATATATATATATTCGAAACATATTTATGACCTTATGAATCTAGCCCATGCTAACATGCTCTGTATTTTAAATTTATCATAGGTCAAAGAGCAGTCAATGGCCATATTCTGTCCCTGTTTATTTCTTTTTCAGCAAAGATTTTCTTTTCAATTCAAAATCCAAATAGTTTAAAGTTATGCATCCAGTCAAAACTAGCTACACAATTGCATGCATCGTCTATGCTTCCGCATTTGCAATACATGTTTAAAAGGGATGTTTAGGACAGAGATATCTGGTTTGAATTCCTTGTTACTATTCATATGGGCATGAACTAATCTTCCTTTTGAGAGATTTTTATTCTAAATGCATTCCTCAAGCAGACATGCGTATGTGGAAGAGTTTGAGAACCGGTCCAATGAATGTAAAGAATGCATGCATTTTTCAAGTTGACCCTGCTCGCACACAGTTCTCACTCTGTTGTTATCGGCATTCGCTGCTTTGGCTTTGAGAGCGCTGGTTGTGGTGTTAATTCTACTTTTGAGTTGAAGCATCGAATGTTACATTGACTTTATTAGAAGACAGTGAGAGTTTTGACAACATGGAAATCATGGTAATCCTCTCAGAACATAGCTACCAAAGTGGGCGAAAAGCTAACACTTTCTGTTTCAATCATATGAAAGCAGAACCCAACTGATTATATATTTTGTTTTTGGAAGGATTGGAACTTCTTTTGACGAAGAAACATTTATAGATTTTGAAAGACTGGAACCCTTTTTTTTTTAGAAATTAAGGAGTAGACTGTTTTAAAAATAAGACTGGTGCTAACTTAGAAATTCAAACAATTATGAGGCCTATTGCATCCACAAAAGCAGCCATGTAAATTAGAGGATTTTGCTAGAGAAGCTTGAACTATGAGTGAATAACGAGCGCAAATAATGGTGCAAATACTAGACCTCTGTGCACCCTAATTGGATAGCCATGGACAGAGGCCCCCAGCAGAGAATAAGTCATAGAAATGAAAGTTATTTGAGAATAAAACCCTCATACCAAATTGAAACAGCTGACACTGTGTTCACGAATATAATTCTGGTTATTAACAATACTGTAAATGATAAAATAATTACCCCTTCAACCCAAGACTAAAACCCAGAATAACCCAAAGACTGTGATGCATACAAGCTTATAACGAAAAACAGAACCGTCACTTCCACCTAGAGTAGAACCACAATATGGAAAAGAAATCAAAACAAGATGAATAATAACCTGTAGAGGAAATAATATCCATGGTCGCTTATTATAATAGAGAAAAGAACAACTGACCATAACTTAAATATGAAAGTCAAACGACATATATACCTAAATATTCATGAGAAGAGAAAAATGTTCAGATTTATACCACTTCAAAGCTGCAGTGTTTCCGGCATCAAAACCTTACAAGGGCTCCTGCTCTTACAAATGAGCGGGCCAAAACCTAAGGTATTAAAACTGAACTTTATCGTTTACATTCTCACATAGTACATACAGAAGAATACCCTTTATCGGGCAGCGGGTAACATGGAGTGCAGCACCTCCAGGAAAACCTGAAACCCTTCCAGGAAAAGTATGGAAAACCAACCTAATAAGGGAAAAACAAAGTAAAATGCCACTTAAACAAGTGCATCCTTTTCCTCCACAATCCAGATAGTTAATGTGGACAAAGACATACCCGAATGGACTTCGCGCGCCATGTCTGGGAGGGGAGCTGCCTGCGCCATGTCTGGGAGGGGAGCTGCCTCACCTTCACATCTGGCAGTGAGTAGAGTTGACCAAATCCCATGGGTGAGAAATCACCAGACCACCTCTACAACAGGCAGTAGGTGCAAGGCCTCCAGCCTTTGGATCGAGCAACTTTCAAACAGAGCAGGGAAACCGAACAGAGTGCTAGTAAAGCCAACTTCATTATCAGTAAAGCAGTAGTCCAGAATTAACTCATTACGGTGACAGTATAGAGGAATATTGAAGATTCAATTCCTTTCCACTTCAATAAGAAAAGGGATTGAAGACGGATTAGTGATTGTTCTGCTAGGTGACTAATAATTTTGTGTGTTGAATGAATGATATTTAACTGACATTTTCTTGTTTCAGCTCAAAAGACAATGCCAAGGTGTTAACCACAACAGCTTAACAGCTACAAGGTCAGATTAGAGTATGAAAGAGGAGGTAAATTAAATTAACAATTTGAGAAGGAAGCCAAAATAAGGGTCCATAGGTCCTAGAGGTTTTAACTTAGCTCTGATACCATGTGTAAGAACCTGATTCCTATTATTAGAGCCTCAATCTATTATACACTAACAGATCTATTTTACTATTGATTTGCAAGTAATAAAAGGAGCTTGCTGACCTTCTCACAAAGTTTTAAACATTTAACATCTTATCATTCTATCATAAGCAACATAAATTAAGATGAGTATTCCATTGATATCAACTTAACAAGAGTAGTTCATGGAAAAATACCAGTTCCGGCGGATGATGACGATACCTTTGTCGTATAGCTCCAGCTAAACACTCCTTCTCACCGACCCAACCGGATTTACCACCCAGCCAACTAGGAAACAAATTCCTAGCCCAGGAAACCTCCACAAGTTCCCTAGCCCTCCGTGCCCAAGTCCAACCAATCACAACCAACCCCCCCCCACAATCATAAGCAAAACCTCCCAAAAACTCCTCCCTTTCTCCCTTCCCCCTTCCCTTTTTATACCCTCCTTCCCTTCTCCATCTCAACCACCTCTCATTAATGTCATTCACTTCTCACCCATCCCTATAGTTGACTTCTCTTCTCCCAAGTAAGCTAGGGTACATTGGAAATGTGAAATGTAATTACATGGAGAGGACCAGGTCTTCTCCTTAATAAATGTGAGGGTACATTGGGTAATGTGAAATGAATATATATATTGATAATGAGTTGGAGAGAACTATGTCTTCTCCCAAGTAAATGTGAGGGTACATGGGGGAATGTGAAATGTAATTACATGGAGAGGACCATGTCTTCTCCTTAATAAATGTGAGGGTACATTGGGTAATGTGAAATGAATATATATATTGATAATGAGTTGGAGAGGACTATGTCTTCTCCCAAGTAAATGTGAGGGTACATGGGGGAATGTGAAATGTAATTACATGGAGAGGACAATGTCTTCTCCTTAATAAATATGAGGGTACATTGGGTAATGTAAAATGAATACATACATTTTGAAATAATGGAAGGAGACCAAATTCTACCCAATATTCAATTTGAGAAGGTAAGTGGAGAATTTAAATAATGGAAATCATGAATTTTATATTAGACCTATATTTCTCAATATTTTTAGATAATGTAAACATTAACAAAATTTGTAGGATAAGATTTAAGTGGGGCATTACATTGTGTTATTCGATAAGCTATTTCTCTTGCAAATAGTTTATCAGGAATATATAAGGGGAGGACATGTGGATCAGTAGTGTTGCCAAAAAGTCTGATGTAGGTGAACATCTCTTCACCAAACCAACTACCAATTGATGTTAGGTCGACACTGGATTCATTGGATAGCCGAGGAGTGGGTTTGTTGAATATAGCATAATGAATAGGCAAGATGAAACCATGACAGATTTTATAAAGATGATTTTTATAATGGGTTTTCCACAATTCCTTATGATAGATATGAATGGGGATTGGGTTTTGTGGATTCCATTTCCAACCTAAAATGGGGTAATCAGAGTTGAAACAGATGGTGTCCAAAATGTAGGCACTCATATAAAATGGGGGTATTACTTAGGTAGTCACAAACTTGTTTTTCGTATAATCAAGGATTTGGCTGTCCATTTTATCAGACAAAATGGTCTCCAAATTCATGATATAAGAGCTAACCGTAGCTTCCATTAAAGATACTATATCTATATAAAATCTAGCTGAATCATGGACTCCAATGAGTCTGCATATCATAGCACCAACATGGCAGTAAGGAGATGCTAAGGAGTCTATGGAGTACATACCTGATGATTCATGGTTATGTTTGTTTGGATAATGCCTCCATTGTCTAATAGGGTCCAACTCTACGGTATTTTCCTTGGCGAAGGATTCCAAAAATTCCTTGTTGTACTGCTTCTGTGGTTTAGGCAAATGGTACATCTTTTTGATATCTTTCACCCTGAATGACCCGAACATCCTTCCATCAACCGTAAAGAATTTTTTGTCTATTATGCAGATACTTTCAATTACCCATCTGACCAAGTCATTATAGGGTAATATTTTAGCGTGGGTTGCTATTCTGTGAAGATAAGAGTTGGCCAAATCCTTAAGAGTGCTCTCTGACTTGTCAGTGGAATTTGTTGTTCCCTTTTCTTCTTCAATCTCTTCTGGATCCTCGGCTTCTAGTAAATTGTATATACCTTCCCATGAAGCCTTACCCAAACCGAGGTAGGTAGTATCAGCTATCAAGACCTTTTTCTCTGGTTCCTCTTTGGTTATGACAGGAGCCTTTGGTTTCTTTGATTTCTTCGTCATTTTCGCTAGATTCATAAATTCAGACTTGCTCTGCACAATGAAATAGAAGAACGTAACAGAGGATAAATTCGTTCAAAACTAATACAAAATATACAATAATAACAGTAGTTAAGTGCAATGGGTAATACATATTTTGATATATTATGCTACTACGAATGAAACCCTTAAAGGACTCAACCATAACTGCTCTATTAATGTTTTACCTAACTTCCAACGTGACACTTAAATGCCACAAAGATATGTCGCATCACGAATTTTAATAATAGTTATTCAAAAATAAATATCGTAACTTCCCGATCAGTGATAAGCGATTAATCGCATATTATAGATCGGGAGGTATAAATTTTTCCTTTGTAAAGTTTTGTTTGCGATAGATGGTAAGTGGGATCACTTGAATAAAATGTTTTTCTTTTTATTTATAATTAACTTGTAATTTAGGCCCACAAATATTCGCCTAATGATTATATTTCAACTTTATTAAAAAGTGTACTTTCCAATAATAAAATCACATCGGTGGATTCCAAATGGGCATTTGTTATATGTTTCGTGCTTTCAACGATGGCCGATTATGATTGGCTTATCACATCGGGAGATTTATATGGGTGCTTGGAATGATTCCTTGATAAGTTGTGATATGCACTTTCCGATGGCGTTATTGCATCGGCGATTGCCAATGGAAACCTTAAGTCTATCTTTAAAACAAAGGATATGACACATTCTTTTATATTTGTTTTACAAGAAGGTCTTGTTTAATATTTAAATTGGATTGGACCTTTTCATAAAGATTTTCATGTGTTAATTTTGCAAAGTTGTGATTGTTATTGAAATTAACCTAAAAGCAAAAGACTTATCACAACTATGGAGTTTTAAAAGTTTTATTGATTTTATCTAAGTTCTAAAAAAGGGGACCCATTTCTTGTTAAAGTTTTAGATAAAAAAAAATTTAATGGGTAGGGTTGTTGTATACCACAACAATTGGCAATTCATTGGGAGAAATAGTGATCTCTGAGAAAACCATGCAATTTCTATAACTTTCTTAATTTGGAAACCATTGAGGATAAAGAAAACCATCTAAGAGCAGTTAAATAAAAGATAACTTTGAATATAATAACTATCTTCTGTAATTTCTTTTCCAATCTTAAAAATAAAAACATTTTGGGATTCTTCAAGCTTTGATTGGTTGATATAGATTAAGCAGTGGGCTTCTCCAACTTAGCTTTTAAGTTTACTCTGTTGTCACAAGTAGTGCCTCTGCTACTAGCAGACATTCATAGTCTCGACAGGGTTACCTTTTAACCACTTAATCATTCATTGTCCCATCCATCTAAGAGTATAATTTTTGAAAGATAAATTCAAAAAGATATTTTACACATATTTATTTCTTTTTTTATTTTTATTCTTTCAATTTTTTAGAAGATAAAAAGCCATTGTCTTGGTTTAGTGGCCAGCTGTTGACAATGTCATTCACTAGTTGTAATTGAACTGAACAAGTTGGCTAGTGATGAGACCCCTTGTCTTATGATTATAAGCCATTACCTTGTTTTGATATGCGGTATTGGTAATGTCAGTTTAATTATTTCCCTATGATCATGGTAAGCAAGCTCATGATGAGACCCCTTATCTTTTATATCACACATATTTTTATAATTACACTCTGAAAAATCATAAACTTAATGGATGGGGTGAATGACTTTCTCCTTAAGAGTTTATGGATGAAAATTTTAGAGTTGTTGATACTAAGTCTAGAAAAGTATTTACTTGTTACAAATAACCTCTCTCAGCTCTTTAAAACTTGGAATTATTTACAATATTTTCAAGGCTTGTGAAGATTTTACAAATCTAAAAGAGGTTCTCAGAGTTTTATATTTTATCTATCTTTCTAAGACTGTAATCTTTTCCTTAAAGGTTTCCATCTATTGAAATTAAGTATTTAAAATATTTCCTTAAAGAACTTTCCAATAGTAAAAGGTCAATGGAAGACTATTTACAACCTTATTTTCTAGAAAGAAAAACTCAAAATAAACAAACTTTCATAATGAATATTTACAGGTAAGAAGGGGATACCTCCTTAAGAAAAGAATTTCTTCAAGATAAGCCCATTGACAGCAAGAGAATCTCTCTTTCCTGATAGGTCTTGCAGTATGAACGTTGATGAGCTTATCTTCTCAATGATTTGAAATAGTCCAAGCCACATCTTTTGAAATTTGGCATGTTTGCCTTTGTCTTCATGTGCTTTGTCCCATTTCAAAAAAAGATCACCGATTTGTAAAATTTTTGGGCCGATAGAATTTGCATCAAAAGAAGATTTAATGTCCTATTGAAGTTTTGCATGTGTAATTTTATCTTTTTCCCTTTCCTCCTCTAATTTCAGGATCTGATCATATCTTAACTGAATAGAGGGCGAAGGATTTTCTTCAATAAATTGTACTAGGGCCAGAGATGGGAGTGCTAAGTTTGTTGGTATTACATCTTCTTTCCCATACAATAAGTTGAATGGAGAAGTACCTATTGAGGCCTTCTGAGTTATGTGGTCTGCCCATAATACAAATATCAAAGACTTGTGCCAATTCTTTTGATTCTGATCAACAATTATTTTAATAATCTTAATGAGATTCTTATTATTTGATTCTGCCAAACCATTACCTTGAGGGTAGTAGTTTGCAGAATACTTTAATTTAAATCCTCTCTTAAGAGAAAATTCAAATATGTATTTCTAGGAAAATAAGATGCATTGTCAGAAATGAGGGCATTAGGTACACCAAACCTGGTAATGATGAATTTATCAATGAATTCAATGATTTCATCAAAATGGCTACCTTCAAAGGAATTGCTTCTACCCACTTCCTGAAGTAATCCGTGGTTGTAAGGATGTATCTGTATTTCTTGGAAGAATGTGGAACAATCTCTCCTATGATATCCAACGCACATTGTTCAAATGGTTGTTCAATGTTCACTGGTTGTAAAGGAAAGACTAGTTTCCTTTGTCTTCCACTAGTAGTTTGGCATATTTTCCATTTCCTTACATAGTCATGGGCGTATTTAAATAAAGTGGGCCAATAATATCCAACATGTATTATTTTGTGAGTTTTTGTTTCACCTCCAAAATGTCCACCTGCTAGACCATCATGTAATTCCTGCAAAACCTTCTGCGCTTCAGTTTTTTCAAGGCATCTTAACAAAATTGAATCATAATTCCTTCCAAATAACACATCATCAATGATTTCGAAATGTCTTGCTTTTAATCTTAAGCCATGTTTTTTTTTTGTAAATGAGACTAGGAGGAGCATATCCATTTTTTAAATAAAAGACTAGATCTGCATACTGAGATTCAGAATTCATGATACTTATCTTGTTTACTTGGAGATCATTATCTGAATCTTCACGTTCTGGAATATTAGAAACTCCTGCTAATAACCTGCAAAAACCTTGTCCTCTTACAATTTTCGCTGGTTTAATATATAAATCATACTCTTGTAATGTTGTAACCTAGTTGGCTCTCTTCTCTCCTACTTCCATTTCGACTAGCAATTGTCACACTGCAGAGAATGGGACTATTAATTTTGTATGATATTTTAGGAGGAATGGCCTAAAGTATTTAATAGATTTAAAAACAGTGAAAGCTTGTTTTTCTACTTCGGAATAGGTAAGTTAAGCACCTTGTAAATTAGAATTGAAGAAGGATATGGGTGCTTCAACTTGTTGATCATTGATTTGCGTTAACAGCTGCATAAGATGTTTTGGATGCTAAAGTATACAAAATAAAATGATTAGAAAATTTTGGAGTATTCAGTCCATGAGCATTACTGATTGTCTGTTTGATTGAATCAAAGGCTTCTTTTTCGTTATGTCCCCATTTGAAAACTTGATTTTTATTAATCATGGTCTGTAAAGGTAAAACAATCTGAGAAAAATCAGGAACGAATATTTTTAAAAAATTTATCTATCCTAAAAATGATTGCATTGATTTTTTATTATGCGACAGAGGAATATCAGAAATCTCTTTGATCCTATCTAGATCAATGTAAATGCCATCTTTAGATATGATAAATCCTAGGAGTTTACCTTCATCAAGAGCGAAGAATGATTTTTGGATTTAATGAAATCCCATACCTTTTATAGTGTTCAAAGATTTGTTTCAAATCATGTAGATGATTTTCTCTTTTCTTGGAAAAGACAGTTATGTCGTCTAGGTAGACAACAATTGATTTGTTAATCAAACCCTTGAATGCTATATCCATTGCTCTTTGGAAAGTAGCTCCAGCATTAATCAAACCGAAAGGCATCTTCTGATAGGCATATGTTCCCCATTTGTTCCTAAATGTAGTTTTCAGACTGTCATCTAGATGCACCAGTACTTGGTTATATCTAGAAAAACCATCCAGAAAAGACATTAACTCTGAACCGGCAACTGAATGAAGTGTCTGCTCCATTGTTGGTAATGGGAAATTATCTTTTTGGCATGCCTTATTGATATTTCTAAAATCAATGCAAATCCTAATATCACCATTTTTCTTCCTAATAGGTACCAAGTAAGAAACCCATTTAAAATGTCTCACTGGGAAAATTATCTTAACTTTCAAGAGTTTATTCAACTCTGCTTTGATCTGACTCTCCAGATTCAGGTGAATTTTTCTCAATTTTTGTTGTATAGGTTTCTCCTCAAAAATCATTGGAATTGTGTGTTGTATGATAGAAGTATCATACGTTTTCAAATCGTCATAATTCCAAGCAAAAACATTTTTATATTTGTTTAAAAATCTGATAAAAGAAAATCTTTCTTCTGAAATGAGTCCTAGTCCCAGATTAACGTTTTGTGGTTTGGCCTCAGTGCCAAGATTTACTAATTCAAACCTTAAAGTAGAACTTTGAAGATTTGAAGTAGTGACTTTTTTGAACCTATCTTTGATATCATAGAGATCTCAAGTTTGACCACAGATTTAGGTATAGAATTCTCATTCGGTCTTTGTTTTATTTGAAGATCATGATCATTTTCATTAATAATTTGGTCATCATAGGATTTTTCAGAAGTTAATAAATTTAAAATGTCTTTGTCATGATTAAATATGTGCCAATTGGTGACATTGTCTGAAACAAATGGTCTAAAAATTAATTCAACTGGAAACCTATCAAGACTGGAATCCTCAGATGGAATGAGCTTAGAAGCAAAATTAGCTAATAAATCAACTACTGCATTCTAAGATCTGGGAATAGGAGAAATATTAAATGCTAGAAAATGAGATATGAGGTCTTGAACTGGCGACTAATAATGCTTAATATGTCCTAAAAGGCAATGAATAGTATTCCTTACCTGTTTAATGAGAATCTTAGAATCACCAAATACTTTTAGATGTTGAATCTTCAGGCATATCGCTTTATAGAGCCCTTGAATTAATGCCTCATATTCAGCAGTATTATTTTTACACTCAAATTCTAGCGTGCATGATAGCATAGTTTTTTCCCCTTCAAGACTAACTAAAATACATCCTTCCCTTGCACTGTCATTGGATTTTGATCCATCAAAATATAAATACCAAAATACAGGTTTATTTAAAATTTCTTCAACAATAGTAAGACACCTTGAGGTATCTGTATGAGAGAAATTTTCTATCTGTGACATGAAACTATTAATAGAAAAGGGTGATGATTGAGCATTAAAATTACCAAAGAATGATTCGGTTGAGTAATTTCTGAGAATGTTGTTATTGAATGCTATATGTTGATTTTCCTACTCAAACTCCATTATAGTATGGGTCATGTGCTTCTCCCAATCGATTTTAATTTGATTTGGTTTCCCTTTATAGGGAAGCCACATATGAGACCAATCAGTAGAAATGTAACCGTAGAGTTTCTTAGACCAATCCCTGCTTAAAATTAAACCATAAAACTTGGGGACGTCAGCAATCAATATATTGATTCTCTAGACTATTCTAGGATCCGCTGATAAACTAATGGTGATTGAATTAATCTCTCGTAAGACTTGAACCTTAGTCCAATCTAACTGAACAATATGGATTGCATATTTTTAGGGCTCAATGTTTAATTTTGAGCAAACCGAGGCTGGCATTATGTTTGATGAAGGCCCTGAATCTATTAAGCAATTGTGAATATTTCTATTGTAGATCTCATAAGTCAAGAGAAAAGGAGGAGTATGAGAATTAGATCTATCTTCGATCAAAATAGCATCAATAGCATCTACTTTATCTAATGGTGGCTTACCTATTTCTTTAGCCACCTTGGATAATACATCGTTTGGAAGAGGAGAAGAAGGTACTGCATTTAACTCTTTGAGCAACAATTTATGTTCGTGTTTGAGCTTGCTAAGCTCAAATAGAGAAATATTCGCTCTAGTCTTTTTCATGACTTCAGTAATTTTGTAATCCATAGAATCAGAGACTACCAATGTCTTGGATGATGAGGGTGGATTGGAAGATGATGGCTGATTTTGAGTAGGAAAAACTAGTGTTTTCTTCATGGAAGCCTTATCTTTGGCAGTAAGGCTTGCATTTTTATTCTTTTGAGTTGTTTGAATAGAATCTGCAGTGATTTTACTTCTGGTATTTACTAGGAGATCTTCCTGTTCGTTTTCAGTATCAGAATTCGGCAAAATGAAGTCCCACATACCATGACATTCAACTATCTCATCTTCTTCTATTTCCTTTGATGACAAAACTGTGTCTCCATCATCATCATCATCTGGATCTGATTCTGCATTAGATATGGCATTAGGTGGTTTTGATTTAGTTCTTTTGAAGTTCCTAAATGGTTTTTTAGTGGAGGTTTCAGCTACCAATTTCTTTATCTCTACCATTTTGTTTGACATAGTCTTCAGAACTTTTTGCAAACCCTCCATATCATATGGATCTTTAGCTACTTTCTTTTTCGAATCATCTTTAGAAGTAACTTTTTTGGACTTTCTTTCCTCAAGAGCATTTTTCTTTTCTAAAGCAATAATATGTTTTTCAACAGTGATTGTTTCTTTCATATTCTTTGCTAAGTTGGGTTTTGCATCCCTATCAACAAAGATAGATATATTAAGGTAAAGCAGAAATATACCATTCGCTTCAGACTTCTTCACTAGGCTTAGACGTAGCAGGAATTTTATTTAAGAGCTTTTTAAATCACGATTTGAAATGTTTAATAGGTTCCTTTGACTCAATTTTAAGATTGGAGAGATCATTGATTAATGTCAATGTGGATCTATCATCTCTGAACTTAGTTAAACACTGCTCTTGGAGAGAATTCCAACTATTAATGGATTCTGGTGGTAATGAAAAATACCATGATCAGCTACTCCTTGTAAGGTGTATGGGAAAAGCCTTACAACAACATCTTCTTCTGTCACTCCATTTAATTTTATTAACAACATAAAGTTGTCTATGTGTTTTTCTGCTAGTATGCCGATATCAGGATTAAACTTTGGCAACCACTTTTCAAGATGGGCTAGTAATTGACTCAGGGGTGCAAGCATTGTGACTACCGCTGGATGTGTTCGTGGCCTCGGTTGTGGATGATTCTATGCCATTATCACAATAACAACAAAAGAAAGTGAGGATGTAGTTACAAGTCATTGGCTAGAGGATGTCGGAGTACTTGTACCCTGTTGGACTATGATACGAAGTTAGGGAATGAATGATTGACTTTGCAATGGATCAGATGAAATGGATGATAATGATGAAAGAGTCTTACTACCAAACTCTAAAGGTGTCTTCCTAGCTCTTTTCTGACTAGGCAAAAGAAATTTTGTTGGTTCAATACCAAGCTTTTCGCTCTGTAATCTTGTAAGAGGCTGAGAAGGAATGCATTGCAAAGTCACATTGCCTTCAGATAACATAGACTGTTCTTAAGATATTGAAAACCCTTGAATTTTATGAATTACAGACTGAACTTCAGGGGGTTCAAGGGAAGACTTGCTCGATATGTTCAATTTTTCAGCAGTGGGTGTTGTCTTTTCAACTTCTTGCTTGAAAATGGGAGATTTAGAATGCGAGGGAGAAGTTGGAGGAGATGGTGAGGGAGATTTACTCTCAAAATAGGCTATGGATTTGGATTTTCTCGTGTTGGGTCCCTATAATACCAGTGATTACCCCATTAATATTGTAGGTGTATCCCTTATTAATATTGTTGTGCCCCTATTGTCCCCATATTGTTATTACTGTGCCCCATAAAATCCCTCTATTGTTATTTTTGTGGCTTTATATTATTATTATTAGGTCAGTTGGGTTATATTGTACTCCTTAGACTCCTATATATAGAAAGGAGGTTTTGTCATATGAATCATCCAAGAATTGTTCATTTATGTAATGTAAAGGAGGTTTCCCCCTCGAAGAGGCTGAATTCTAAGGTGTTGATCTATCTTTTCTATCTTTTGAGCTGGTTTCAATACATTTGGTATCAAAGCTTTGTGTTCTAGGGTTTCACTGCTCCAAATAGGTCATCGTGGCATTTTTGCTCTAACTTTATTCTATGACGTTTCATAAGCTAAAAAAAAACCATTTGATAAGACATCACGCTGAACCTTGGGTCCGAATTTCAGAGCTTTTCACGCTATATTTGCAGAGATATGATCTGAGGAAGTTGGTATTTTTGCAGACTCTTGAATTACATTCCAAACAGGTGACCTGGGGAAAATCGTCATAACTTTTTCTCTGAAAATCGGATTGAAATTTCATCAAAAGGTATAAAGAGGACAGACTGTAGTCTCTTGTATATATTTTTCAGAGCCAAAGGTTGAAACAATTACTCGTGGCACATCATACAAGTTCACTCTACTGAACTAGTCTATAATCAAGTCACTGTGGGAGATTTCGCATAACTCTCTATTGGAGAATCCAATTTGGACTAGACTGGTGGCATTGGAAAGAGGACATAGAGGGCTAATGTAGATCACAATTTCATAATTGGATGATTGGAAAGTACAAAGATACATCAAAGGAAATATCGAGCTCCTACAAAGTTAAAAAAGGTGTGTACATTTTTTTAAATTTTTGCTTAAGCTTGCTTTGAAAATTTATTTTGAAGGAATTCAAAGGGCATAGTAGAGAATTATTATTAGTAACTGATGCCCCAAGGAAATAAAATGCAAACACTTAGTAACCAACCTAAAATCTCTAGCATGACTCATGAAGAAGAGGAAGAAATGCTACATGATATATCAAAATTACAAGACCAAGTGCAACAAATATCGCTCTCACAAAAGCTAACAGAAGCTAAGATAAATGGAATGAAATCTAATATAAAGGGTATGGAAGCTAAGATAGATTATTTGAAGATAGATTTGAAGACAGATTTGAAGAGAGACATGGCAGATTTGAAGACAGATATGGCAAATTTGAAGACAGATTTGACAAAGTTTCTACAAGAAATACTTACTAATGGTGAAAAGGTAGTAAAGGAAACTCATGATGTGAACAAAAGAAATGTTAGTCATGATTTCATAGACTCTAATGTGGGATTGAAGACCCGTCATATTCCAAAAATCGATATGAGGAAGTTTGATGGCAATGATCCCGCAACATGGATATTATAGATAGAGCAATTTTTCGATCTCAATAATGTGCAAAACACACAAAAGGTACGTATTGCAACTTTATATTTGGAACCAAATAAGTTTGTATGATATCAATGGCTTTGCTCTCATAATTAAATTATCACTTGGGAAATTTTTACGGAAGAATTGATAGCACATTATGAGGATACAAAAAGCAACACTTTTTTTAGCCAATTGATAAGTCTCAAACAAAAGGGTTCAATAATGGAGCAC